>JAXIVJ010015429.1:17500-31627 GCA_036785665.1 Chirona hameri | reverse complement strand
GTGAGGGATCTGCTGTGCGACGCTACCAATCGACATTCTGTGCGTGGGGGAGACCATGCTGGACATCTGACATAAGTGACAGCTTCCTCATCTTCCCGGTATTCAATGATAAGGGAGGAGACAGGGGAAGACCAAACCGGGTGCCCGTCCGAAAGGGTGGAGGAGTCTGCATCCTGTTCCGAGACTCCCCTCGCAGGTCGAGAGGGCTCTCGATCAAATCCACTGACTCTGACCCTTGAGTGTTTGTGGGTACAGGGTCGTGAGCCGCCGACCGATCATAGTCGGAGTCGTATACCGACCACCCAAGCGCCAGCAGGTCTCACCGTCACTGCAGGACCTGAGCCACCAGCTGGACACAGGTGCTCGCCAAAAACAAACCCTCCTACCTGCTCGGGGACCACGGAACTTTGACCTGATGAGCACCAACAAACCGGGTGTGTCGGCTTACCAGCAGCTGCTGACCGGAGTACAGCTGGTCGCAGTTGATAAACACGCCGACACATCCCAGCCCTCCCCGACCTCACTGGACCACCTGATTACCAACACCCCGGACCTGGACAAGGACGCGAAGGTGATCACATGCGATATCAGCGATCACGATATGATCACTGCGCAGGTCAAGGGAGTCCCGTGTACGAAGACGGCCCACTGATATAACCGTCCGGGGCAACCAGCAACTCTGTCGCGATGCAACTCAGGCTGGATATGCTCATAGATGACTGGACCTCCTGTATATTAACTCTACGTGCCCAGATGAAAAGCTCGCCAAGTTTCTCGCCGTATGGAAACCGCAAACATTGACAAGCACATGCGCTCACACGCATCCGAGTCCGTCACCCACCGGTGCCCTGGGCTTCTCCGAAAGCGATGACCTTAAGAGATAAGATGAAAGAAAGGGATATCGGCACGCACTGACAGGGATGCGAATTCCATGTGCAGACTCACGTGAGAAGTACCGGTCCTCGCAGAAACGCCGTAAAAGCGCTCAGTACAGTGCTTGCTCATCATATTCAAGACGACGTTCAAGAACAGCGACAAGCAACCTGCGCCTAACATAAGGCGGTACATCATGGCGGGTAAGAAGCCGACCTCGCACCGCAGCGGACCCCGCAGAGGGACACGCGAGTGGGCAGGACAGGCTCAATTGCCCATTTCGCCTCGGTCGGCCCCGCTGTGGCCGAGTCACTGGCTGCGGCCGCGGTCGAGAGAGATTCTTGGGCCCGCGGCCCCTCCCCGAGTGTGTGCGAGCGCGTTCCGGGTGGCCTCCTGCTACGCTGCCGGAGCTGGCGGTTGCCCTGGGGACGGATGGGAGTGTCGCGCTCATCTGGTGCCGACGGCGTCACGATACAGATGCTGATGAGATGACGTGTCCTGTAGTTGGACCGCATTTGCTTAATGTTGTTAAACTGCTCGCTTGTGACTGGCCAGGTACCTGAACATGTGGAAACGGCGGACTGTGCTGCCAACATTTAGTCAGGCGACCGCTCAGATCCGGAACAAATATAGAACCTTGTCCATCTTATCGGTATTGGTAAAGTTATGTGAACGAATTGTATGCACCCAGAGTAGTGACGTATTTAACATGAGAACAACATACTGTGCCCGCAGCAGCAATACGGTTTCCGTCCGGGACACTCCACGGAGCATGCCATGCTTGGACGCAGTCGCACACGCAACCCACCAGATCGATGTTGGCCGCGTGGCCTCTTTAGTGACGGCCGACACCTCTAAGGCATTCGATAGTGTGCGACATGTGTATGGCTTCTGGAAAAGCTAGGATGGTACGGGGTTGACAGCCATTGGTTTAGGGACTGGCTCTCTGATCGCTCCCAGACCTGTTCGAGGGGATCACCACAACCTCTGCCTGTGACTCACGGTGTGGTGCAGGGCTCGGTGCTAGACCAGTACTGTTCTTGATTTTTACTAATGATTTTTGCATCACATAATCACTCATGGGAAAATAATTTTGTATGCCGACGATGCTCATTTATCGATTCTGAAGTACCAAGTGACGTCGAACAACTCAAAACCAGAATAGAGAGACACATTAGCTACTGCTCTCACCATGGTTTCACTCAAAACCAGCCTTAAAATTAATCCAACTAAAACCGAGTTCCTCTTCTTCAAAACGGCGGCAGCAGGATGGGACTCGAGATATCACTATCCGTTTTGTGTGATCACACTCTACATTCCCGCTCCTAAAGTCAAAGTAACTGGGCGTGGTCCTCGATCCTGCACTCACCTGGGAAGGACCATGGTGACGATGACTGTGCAGCGCTGCAATCATGTGCTCTGTGGGCCTGTGCAAGCTGCGTAGCAAGTGGCCTCGTGAGCTCAGAACATTTTTAATCGAGGACGCTAGTTTTCCCCCTTGTGAGATTATTGTGCGTGTGTTTGGGGAGGTGGTTGTGCACTCAGAGAGCGCGGCTGCAGAAGGTGATCAATTTTGCGGCACGCATTGTATCGGACCTAAAACGACGCGACCATATTTCGGCCACTCTTTCCGAGCTCGGCTGGCCGTCTATAGAGGGCATGATTGCGGCTGCTGACGTTGCCACCTATCCATAGGTTAATTACTAGGGAGGACACGCCAGATGCTTTAAAAGCTCTGATCGTGTTCCGTACTCAGGTAACGAACCGCACGTCACGCTCATCAGGGGCACCCCTCCTGCAGTTACCGCGGGTGAGAACAGAGCTGGCGCGCCGTTCTTTTCAATTAGAGCCCTGAAACAATAGGAATGTCCAATGACGCAGCCCTCAGGCGTGGTTGTGGCGTTTTGATGTAAAGTGTGATTTCTGTGGTGTGTTGCACTCAACGACGATGTATTTTATGTGCTGTAGATGATATCTGATGCGTGGATGCGATAGAAGTTTTGGACATGTCCTACTTGTAATAGGAACATGGAAAAGCCAGTTTACTGTGAAATGTTCTTAATAAATCTGGATTCTGATTCTGATTCTGATTCTTGAAACGTATTATTGTGCCAAGTAGCGAAGCATGTTATTTCATCAGTGAAGTTGAGGCGTTATAAAATTAATTGGCTACGCCCACAGATGTTTGAGATGCTAGCGGCAAAATTGTAGTGTAGATTAGAAACCGCGTTTTCACGGGACTTTATATTCTCTAGGCATGAATTAAACTATCTTCTCGGAAGTTTGAGGCAATTTTAGAAATTGGGCCAAATTATGGCGATTTTTTCCTTTCTAACCTCCCAAGGTTTATAAGTCCCAGCCTTTGGACCAGGGCGTATTTTTAACATAGTAACTGAGGTGGCAATTGCCACCCTAGTCATGAAGAATGCCACCCCAGTGACGGCACTTTGCCACTCCAGTTAAAAGATGCTGAAACGCCCCTCTCGGCGATAAAGCAGCCCCCGGCAGATAAGGCCGCCCCTTGGCATCAAATAAATCATATCCAATTAAAATACCGTCCATTTCAGCAGGGGCGCAATCACCTATACGGACAGTACGGAATGTCCGTATCGTTTTTTGACGGGCGCCGAAGGCCGCCCTGGACCATTATTTTCTTGCAATTAGCACCGCCAACAGGACAGGCACCAGTGGCGGTACAGAATATACGGACGATTCAGGGCAATGACCTGGTCCTTTGGACCGCGGAGCCCCAGCAAAGCTGGCGTCCCCTCCGATCAGTGACGGCTCCCCTCCGGTCCGTGACGGTGCCCCTCAGGCCAGTGATGGCGCTCCCTCCGGGTAGTGACGGCACCCCTCCGGCTAGTGACGGCGCCTCTCCCGCCAGTGACCCCACCACTTCCGGCGATGGTGACGGCGTCCCCTCGACTAGTGACTGGCCCTCTCCGGACCGTGACGGCGCCCCTCCGGCTAGTGACGGCGCCCCTCCCGGGCTAGTGAACGGCGCCCCTCAGGTCAGTGACGACACCCATCGGCTAGTGACGCGGGGGGGGGGGGGCTCTCCTTCCGCACGGTGCGGAAGGAGAGGCGTCCCCCCTGCACATTTTCCGCCATATTGATGGTGCCCCTGATCGATCGGGTGGCGCCTCTCAGGCCTCAAGGCAATGACCTGGTCCTTTGTGAATTTTTGCGCACACCACTGACAGGCATCCTGGGGAATCGGACTATTAGCACTCCTAGAAGTAAATGGCGACTTAGGAACAGAGAGTCGGCCAGCTAGAAGCAAATGCCGCCCCATGGAGCGAATCAGGCGCCCCTACCGGAAAATAGAGCAAATGCTGCCCGCACGGTGGTAAAACAGGCGCCCTCTAAATTGGACAAATGTCCGTTGCCCATTAGCAAATGACGCCCCCCCCCATGGAGCAGGAACAAACGCCTATCTAAACCGGCCAATAGGCGTCCCCCAGAAGCAAATGCCCCCCCCATCCTCCCCCAGAAGCAATGCCGACCACATACTGAGGGTCCTGGTTCATCAGCTAATGAAAGGTTGATAGTTTTTTTTAAAGGGGCCTCACAAAACAAAGTACTGAAACCGTAGAGTTTTTAATATCAGGGGTATATATTTGTGTTTGGGGGTGGTGAGGCCTCGTTCGCAGGGGCCACCATGGCCACTTGTTTTCAATATTTTTCAAAGCTAGATTAAGCCAAATTCAGAATCGGCATAAACCCCTCAGGCACAAACGTAACAGAACCAAGGGCAAACCAGTTGGCTTACCCCAGAAGTAAGGAAGTGCATATACAAGCTAAAAG
The DNA here is from genome assembly GCA_036785665.1 of Chirona hameri. NCBI lineage: Eukaryota > Metazoa > Arthropoda > Thecostraca > Balanomorpha > Balanidae > Chirona > Chirona hameri. The sequence goes on along the minus strand of JAXIVJ010015429.1, from coordinate 26,947 downwards.
AAGTGCATTTGGCATTTTGAAGGGATCTTCACTAGATATAAATCAGAAGGCCTACCAAGGATGCAAGAAATTCAGTTTAAGAAAAAGAGTCAGAGCAGCTAAAAGGCATAGGAACTTGATTTAGCTAGACATTGTAATGCAGATAGAAGAAGTTCTTCAGTTTTTATAAGTTCAGTACAGTTTCCAAAAATATAGGTCCCATTTAAGGTAGATGATGTGTTAGTTAGCAAGGTCAGTGAAATGGTTGAAGTGCCTAATGATCAGTTTCAATCTGTCTTTACTTTCGAGGACCAGAGTAGTATTGCAGGCACTTCAGCCTGAGCCAGAGGACAGAGGAGACATTAGGAGGCAAATTATAATTAGTTTTTATCATTTATGACCTCTTCCTCGAAATTAAAATTAATAGTACCCAAAAAACGTTATATTAATATTTCGATCACAGATCTTCATCAGAAATTATACATTACCAAAACGACAATAATCAGAATACAAGTTTCGACTGCAGTTTGTTTCCCGCGTTTGTTTTCACACATTTTCGCGCGTGACATTCTCGCGAACTTTATTCATACGGGCACTAACCTTCTAGAGGATACATCAACTTCGGTCTGCATAAATAGTCGACATCATCTCGCATATATATCAACAGCATCTACCTTATTAACAAAACAAACATTCAAGCCATATCTAACATTATGGCATAAATATACAATAAAACGGGGGAAAAAATACAATGTTGCAAACCTAAAAAGATGTATCTACACGAACAATGCCATCGCAAAAGGGCGGAAAGTGTTGAATTTTACATGATTGTGCCACGAGACACATTGGAGTTCAGCTTTGGTTGTTCCTTTCTAATCAAAATAGACTCTTGCGGATTTTTCGGTCCGGGTGGTCCTTAGCTCTGTAAAGCACTTGAACTTGAATGGGTGTAGGGGTGTGCCCCGCTTCAGGATGAGCCAACTTGAAATGGTCCCCCCATCGTGTATCATCCTTCCTGCCTACCATGTCTCGGACATGTTCAATAAATCTAGTCTCAGCGGGCGTTTGGTTTCTCCTATATAATTTTGCGTCACAGTGAGCTTGCACCTAATGCTTATACACAACATTTTTCTGTGTGCACTGTCCTCTAAACCCACTCTTGCATAAATTACATCTATTTCCCCCCGGGCATGCGAGGTGGCGTGAAAGCTGAGCGCACTAACTGACTTTTCAACTAATTTTCGTTTCTCCAAGCTAGCCTAACGTTTAAGCCCGATCTTTTCACCAACTTTTTTTACTTTGCGGACTTTTTTTTAGTTGTGATTTATGCAAGAGTGGTTTAGAGGACAGTGCACACATAAAATGTTGTGTATAAGCTTAGGTGCAAGCTCTGTGACGCAAATTATATAGGAGAAACCAAACGCCACGCTGAGGACTAAGATTTAATGAACATGTCCGAGACATGGTAGGCAGGAAGGATGATACACCGATGGGGGACCATTTTCAAGATGGCTCATCCTGAAGCGGGGCACACCCCTACACCCATTCAAGTTCAAGTGCTTTACAGAGCTAAGGACCACCCGGACCGAAAAATCGCAGAGTCTATTTTGATTAGAAAGGAACAACCAAAGCTGAACTCCAATGTGTCATCGTGGCCAATCATGTAAAATTCAACACTTCCGCCTTTTGCGATGGCATTGTTCGTGTAGATACATCTTTTTAGTTTGGACAACATTGTATTTTTTCCCCCGTTTTATTGTATATTTATGCAATATTGTTAGATATGGGCTTGTAATGTTTGTTTGTTTAATAGGTGATGCTGTGATATATATGCGAGATGATGTCGACTATTTATGCAGACCGAAGTTGATGTATCCTCTAGAAGGTTGTGCCCGTATGAAATAAAGTTCGCGAGAAATGTCGCGCGAAAATGTGTAAAAAAACGCGGGAAACAATATGCAGTCGAAACTTGTATTCTGATTATTGTCGTTTTGGTAATGTATAATTATCTGATGAAGATCTGTGATCGAATATTAATATAACGTTTTTTGGTACTATTATATTTTAATTTCGAGGAAGAGGTCATAATGATCAAACTAATTATAATTTGATATACAATATGTTCCTCGCACAAGCACTAACCATATATAGAGGCTATAGGAGAGCTAGGTGGACATAAGTAGTGAACTTGTTCTAGAATATCTAAAGAAAGGCAGAAGGACCTGATGAAATCCATGCTAGACTTTTAAGAGAATCTGAAAGGGAGTTTGTCGGTCTCATTAGCCATAATATTTTCTAAATCACTCGCAGATAGTAAAATTCCACTTGATTGAAAAAGAGCAACTGTTGTTCCTATTCATAAAAAGGGAGATAGAAGTAAAGAGGAAAACTATAGACCGGTTAGTCTGACCTCATTAGTCTGCAAGGTGCTTGAATCAATCATCAAAGATAAGATTGTTTGAATTCTTGGAGCAAAATGAAACTCATCAAGGATACACAGCATGGCTTTAGGAAGGGGCCGTTCTTGTTTAACTAATCTTCTGGAGTTATTGGATGTTGCAACAGATAGCTTTGGTCAGGGTAAACAGCTAGATGTAGCTTTTCTTGATTTCAGGTAAAGCATTTGACAAAGTCCCCCCATACAAGACTGGGTTGCAACTTAAAATTCATGGGATCAGGGGCAAGATTCTGGCTTGGATAGAAACGTGGCTTTCAGGACGCCAAGCAAAAGGGTTAATATGAACATGGGTGCCAATCACAATGGAAGGAGGTTCCTCAGTGGGGTTCACAGGCTCAGTCCCTGGGCCCATTGCTCTTTTATAATAATTTGTGATGCAATTGATGAACAGTATAGACAGCGAAGTCTTGAAATTTGCAGACGATCTAAAAGTTGTCAGGATTATTAGAGGAAAACATGATCAGGATGTTTTTCAATCAGATCTGGACAAGCTAGTTGAGTGGTCTGAAGCATGGCAGATGAAATTCAATTTGAGTAAATGTAAGATTATGCACGCTAGGACGGGTTAGCAGTAAACATAGGTATGAAATGAGGTGGGCAGAAAATGGAGCAGATTGAAAAGGAAAGAGATTTAGGTGTCGTGGTAAACAATAGACTATCAGCGTTCAGACCAGGTTATAGAAGCTAGGAAAAAGGCACTTAGAATGCTAGGGGCCATTAACAGAAATGTTTCCTACAAGAGTGAAAAGGTAATAACAAAACTGTATTGTGCATACGTTAGACCACATTTGGAGTATTGTGTACAAGCCTGGTCTCCAACATATGAGAAAGATTGCTGGTTGTTAGAAAAGAGTTTCAAAAAGGGCGACAAAAATGGTTAATTGTCTTGGTAGTTTACCTTATGAAGATAGATTAAGAAATTGGGTATGTTTTTCACTTAGATATAGAAGGCTAAGAGGAGATCTAATTGAAGTCTTCAATTTGGTAAATAGTCAGCATTCTGGATATTTAAAGGGTATGTTTGAGTTCAAATAGGGAAAATCGAGGTAGAGGTCATCAGCAATAAACTCATTATGAAACAAAGTAGGACTAGGCTACGACAGTCATTTTTCAGTAGAAGGGTTGTAGGACATTGGAATATGCTACCAGGGGATGTCGCTGATGCAGTGACACTTGCTTCCTTCAAAATTAGATTAGATAAATACTTTACAGAGAAGGGATTAGTTCATAAGTACTCGTGGGATTAGCCTTCTTTTATGCAGGTAGAGTAAGGTGATTTGAAGGGGCGAGACTGGTGGAGGGGGGGGGGGGGGGGGGGGGAGTGCAACCTCGGATGGGCCCAAGAGGCTCTTTGTTGCACTTTTCTTTTATAGTCTTTATGTCTTTTATAACGATTTTTTTTGGTCGCATAAAGGTTATTTTTCGCAGTCAGTATCCATTTTTCATCTCCAGTTTCAGCGGATTTGGGGAGGGGGGCTAATTTCTAGTGCCGCCCCCGTCGAGCGTGGGATGGGGGGGGGGGTGGTCTTTTGTTCCTGCCGCCCCCCCCTGGATCCGCCAGTTGGAACCTTTCAAGGCGACCCATTATGCTACTCACGTGTCAGTGCCGGCAGAAGTCATCAGTTTAAATGAATTTTACTATCCCTATTCCCTTTGGTAAATATTGATATTGTAACACCATTTGAATGGATGGGTGGGATGTCCGACGGACGGGCGGGCAGCATGTAAATTACCTAACTAGTGCCCATACAAACCAGTCGATTTCTATATGGCCGAAGCAACCTTCCGGGGAGTTTGCTTGGTCTGCCCGGGTTGTTTACAAACGGGCCATCTACTATATAAACGGCAAATTCAAACCGTTCCAACGCCATAAACTCTTGGTGATGGTGATGGACCCAAAAGCCACACATTCTCTGAATCAGCATGATGACAGGCATGTCAGTGTACACTACCATTCAGATCGGACCTCTATATCTTTCAAGTAAATTGTGAAAGCGTGGAATTGTATTGATTGCATTGATATTTGTATTTAGTGGGCCAGAATTTCTTCATATGTGCTTTTTTGTGGGATTCATTCGGGCAGCTATTTTAAACTGCAGAAGGCAGGGGAGAAATACACATTTAGAATTTGGGTCGGTGTTTTGACTCTCAGTGTGCCCTTATCTTTATATCAGTCATGTTTCAGTTTAGTTTATCAGTGTCTGTTACCAAGGGATCATGAAGGATGTGGAGAAGAATAAGAGATAATGGTAGAGGTGTCTACTTCTTTCCATGCACTGCCTGAATGATGTGAGTATGTTGCCCTATGTTTCTTACTGATCTTACTGAATGTATATTTTATTTCATTGGTAACATTCATTCTGCAGTCATTTTAAACTGTGATAATGTAGGCAAACACCCAAACTCAGGCCATGACAAGATACATCAACATACTGGACTTTCATTGCTATTGTGGTGTAGACGAACACTGGAGTAGGTAAAAGTTGAATCTTCGGACACGTCCACCTCAGACTTCATGCTATCAGAATGCAGACAATACAATGCATGGTACCTTTAGTGTGTCAGATATTGATTACCTACTGATAGCATGAAAGCCAATGTTCTTATCCGATCTTTGGGTTAGAGTGGAGCAGTTGGTAGAATTGGTACTTGTACCAATGCAGTTGGTAGTTGGTACTTGGTACAACCATAAGCCCCAATTGGCATCATCATGTGTTAGTGACACCCTTTTATGCTATTTTAGTGGTGTAGACAATACATAGAGTAGGTAAAAGTTGAATCTTCGGACAAGTCCTAACCTCAGACTTCATGCTATCAGAAATGCAGGTGCAGGCAATACCACGCATGGTGTTTTAGTGTATCAAGTATTGATAAACCTTCTGATAGTATGAAAGCCAATGTTCTTATCCGAGCTTTGGGTTAGAGTGTGGCATATGACCAATGCAGTTGGTACTCGGTACAACCATAAAGCCCCAATGTCATCATCATGTGTTAGTGCGCAACCCATGAAATCGCCAGACGGACCTTGGTGGCATAGTAGGGGAGAAATGTATATTTACAGCACTAATACTGCAGTATTGACTGACAGAGTGCACTAAAATTAGATTCACGACTGTAGGCCTTGGTTTCAATTCATTGCCTCTAAAATTATATTCACGACCTGTGGCCTTGTTTTCAATGCATTTCAAGGCATTTCAATGCTCAAATTGTCAACCATAGTGCCAGTATCAGCTGATGGCATAGTGGGAGAGAGATATACATTTAGAACACTTTGAAATTAGATTCATGACTGTGGCCTTGGTTTCAATGCTCCAATTATTAGAACGGCCGGTAGCGTGTATTTTTCAAGTCTGGCTTATGGTTGTATGTAAGCCACCTGTGTGTGTGTGTGTGTGTGTGTGTGATGTGTGTGTGTGTGTGTGTGGTGTGTGTGTGTGTGTGTGTGTGTGTGTGTGTGTGTGTGTGTGTGTGTGTGTGTGTGTGTGTGTGTGTGTGTGTGTGTGTGTGTGTGTGTGTGAGTGTGTGTGTGTGTGTGTGTGTGTGTGTGTGTGTGTGTGTGGTGTGTGTGTGTGTGTGTGTGTGTGTGTGTGTGTGTGTGTGTGTGTGTGTGTGTGTGTGTGTGTGTGTGTGTGTGTGTGTGTGTGTGTGTGTGTTGTGTGTGTGTGTGTGTTGTGTGTGTGTGTGTTGTGTGTGTGTGTGTGTGTGTGTGTGTGGGTGTGTGTGTGTGTGGTGTTGTGTGTGTGTGTGTGTGTGTGTGTGTGTGTGTGTGTGTGTGTGTGTGTGTGTGTGTGTGTGTGTGTGTGTGTGTGTGTGTGTGTGTGGTGTGTGTGTGTGTGTGTGTGTGTGTGTGTGTGTGTGTGTGTGTGTGTGTGTGTGTGTGTGTGTGTGTGTGTGTGTGTGTGTGTGTGTGTGTGTGTGTGTGTGTGTGTGTGTGTGTGTGTGTGTGTGTGTGTGTGTTGTTGAGTGTGTGTGTGTGTGTGTGTGTGTGTGTGTGTGTGTGTGTGTGGTGTGTGTGTGTGTGTGGTGTGTGTGTGTGTGTGTGTGTGTGTGTGTGTGTGTGTGTGTGTGTGTGTGGTGTGTGTGGTGTGTGTGTGTGTGTGTGTGTGTGTGTGTGTGTGTGTGTGTGTGTGTGTGTGTGTGTGTGTGTGTGTGTGTGTGTGTGTGTGTGTGTGTGTGTTGTGTGTGTGTGTGTGTGTGTGTGTGTGTGTGTGTGTGTGTGTGTGTGTGTGTGTGTGTGTGTGTGTGTGTGTGGTGTGTGTGTGTGTGTGTGTGTGTGTGTGTGTGTGTGTGTGTGTGTGTCGTGTGTGTGGTGTGTGTGTGTGTGTGTGTGTGTTGTGTGTGTGTGTGTGTGTGTGTGTAGTGTCGTGTTTGTGTGTGTGTGTGTGTGTGTGTGTGTGTGTGTGTGTGAGTGTGTGTGTGCGTGGTGCGTCGTGTGTGTGCGTGTGCGTGTGCGTGTGCGTGTGGCTGTGCGTGTGCGTGGTGCGTCTGCTGCGTGTGAGTGTGCGTGTGCGTGTGCGTGTGGTGCGGTGTGCGTGTGAGTGTGCGTGTGCGTGTGGTGTGCGTGTGCGTGTGCGTGTGCGTGTGCGTGTGCGGAGTGCGTGTGCGTGTGCGTGTGTGCTAGTGTGGAGTGTGCGTGTGCGATGTGGTAGTGCGTGTGCGTAGTGCGAGTGCGTTGAGCTGTGTGCGTGTGCGTGTGCGTGTGCGTGTGCGTGTGCGTGTGCGTGTGCGTGTGCTGAGTGTGCGTGTGCGTGTGCGTGTGGTGAGCAGTGTGCGTGTGCGTTGGTGCGTGTCAGTTGTCCGTGTGCGTGTGCGTGTGCGTCGTGCGTGTGCGTGTGCGTGTGCGTGTGCGTGTGCGTGTGGCTGTGCGTGTGGCGTGTGCGTCGTGCGTGTGCGTGTGTCGTGTGCGTGTGCGTGTGGTGCTGGTGTGCGTGTGCGTGTGCGTGTGCGTGTGCGTGTGCGTGTGCGCTGTGCGTGTGCGTGTGCGTGTGCGTGTGCGTGTGCGTGTGCGTGTGGTGTGCGTGTGCGTGTGCGTGTGGCGTGTGCGTGTGCGTGTGAGTGTGCGTGTGCGTGTGCGTGTGCGTGTGCGTGTGGAGTGCGTGTGCGTGTGCGTGTGCAGTGTGTGCGTGTGCGTGTGGCTGTGCGTGTGCGTGTGCCGTTTTGTGCGTGTGCGTGTGCGTGTGTGCTGTGCGTGTGCGTGTGCGTGTGCGTGTGCGTGTGCGTGTGCGTGTGCAGTGTGCGTGTGGAGTGCGTGTGCGTGTGCGTGTGCGTGTTGCGTGTGCGTGCTGCGTGTGCGTGTGCGTGTGCGTGTGGTGTGCGTGTGCGTGTGCGTGTGCGTGTGCGTGTGCGTGGGTGTGCGTGTGCGTGTGGTGTGCGGTGGGTGTGCGTAGTGCGTGTGGCGTGCGTGACGTGTGCGTGTAAGTGCGTGTGCGTGTGCGGTTCGTGGCTGTGGTGTGCGTGTGCGTGTGCGTGTGTGCGTGTGCGTGTGGCGTGTGCGTGTGCGTGTGGGTGTGCGGTGTGCGTGTGCGGTAGTGGCGTAGTGGCGTGTGCGTGTGGGTGTGGGTGTGGGTGTGGGTGTGGGTGTGTGGGTGTGGTGTGGTGTGGTGTTGGGTGTGGGTGTGGGTGTGGGTGTGGGTTGGTGTGGGTGTGGGTGTGGGTGTGGGTGTGGGTGGGTGGTGGGTGTGGGTGTGGGTGTGGGTGTGGGTGTGGGTGTGGGTGTGGGTGTGGGTGTGGGTGTGGGTGTGGGTCGTGGGTGTGGGCTTGGCGTGGGGTGGGCGTGGGCGTGGGTGGCGTGGCGTGGGCGTGGGCGTGGGGGGGCGTGGGCGTGGGCGTGGGGCGTGGGCTGGGAGTGGCGTGGGCGTGAGGCGTGGGCGTGGGGTGGGGTGGGCGTGGGCGTGGGCGTGGGCGTGGGGTGGGCGTGGGCGTGGGCGTGGGCGTGGGCGTGGGCGTGGGGAGGGTTGGCGTGGGCGTGTGGCGTGGGGGGCGTGGGCGTGGCGTGGGCGTGGCGTGGCGTGGGCTGTGGGCGTGGCGTGGCGTGGGCGTGGGCGTGGGCGTGGGCGTGGGCGAGGGCGTGGGCAGTGGGCGTGGGCGTGGCGTGGGCGTGGGCGTGGGCGTGGGGCTGGGCGTGGGCGTGGGCGTGGGCGTGGGCGTGGCGGCTGGAGCAGTGGGGTGGGCGTGGGCGTGGGCGAGGGCGTGGCGTGGGCGTGGGGCGGGCGTGTGGCGTGGCGTGGGCGTGGGCGTGGGCGTGGGCGTGGGCGTGGGCGTGGCGTGGGGTGGGCGTGGCGTGGGCGTGGGGTGGCGTGGTGGCGTGGGCGTGGGCGTGGGCGTGGGCTGCTGGGCGTGGGCGTGGCGTGGGCGTGGGCGTGGCTGGGCGTGGGCGTGGGCGTGGGCGTGGGCGCGTGGGCGTGGGCGTGGGCGTGGGCGTTGGCGTGGGCGTGGGGTGGGCGTGGGCGTGGGCGTGGGCGTGGGGCGTGGGCGTGGGCGTGGGCGTGGGCGTGGGCGTGGGCGTGGGCGTGGGGCGTGGGCGTGGAGGTGGGCGTGGGCCGTGGGCGTGGGGCTGGCGTGGGCGTGGGCGTGGGCGTGTGGGCGTGGGCGTGGGCGTGGGCGTGGGCGTGGGCGTGGGCGTGGGCGTGGGCGTGGGCGTGGGCGTGGGCGTGGGCGTGGGCGTGGGCGTGGGCGTGGGCGTGGGCGTGGGCGTGGGCGTGGGCGTGCGTGGCGTGGGGCGTGGGCGTGGGCGTGGGGCGTGGCGTGGGCGTGGGCGTGGGCGTGGCGTGGGCGTGGGCGTGGGCGTGGGCGTGGGCGTGGGCGTGGGCGTGGGCGTGGGCGTGGGCGTGGGGCGTGGGCGTGGCGTGGGCGTGGCGTGGGCTGTGGCGAGGGCGTGGGCGTGGGCGTGGGCGTGGGCGTGGGGCTGGGCGTGGCGTGGCGTGGGCGTGGGCGTGGGCGTGGGCGGGGCTGTGGGCGTGGGCGTGGGCGTGGGCGTGGGGCGTGGCGTGCGTGGGCGTGGCGTGGGCGTG
>JAXIVJ010015429.1:0-15000 GCA_036785665.1 Chirona hameri | reverse complement strand
GACATAAACCATGGGCCGACACACATATTAGCTAATATCTACTGGTCATACGAGCGGTCTTCCACAGCGCGTGGTTGGGACATAGACCATGCGGTACACATATGCGCTAATCTCTAATTGCGTCATACGAACGGCCAGGGCCACTCGATGCACCGAGCGCAGCCCGCTGTCATTTCGTTACTGCACCGGCTCCGTCCCAAATCAGTCGTAACATGCCCACTTAGCGGTACTTGTCGAGCGACACGACAGTGTCGCTCGTGGCATAACGAGCGAGCGACACTGCGTGTCAATGCGCTGTAGGCGAGCTGAGCCCTGCCATCATGGTGTTGTCAGCGACGCTCCATAGGGGTTAATTGTGAATAGTACACAGCACTAGTCCCGATAGATCAATTTGGCTTCACACGTATAAAAGTGCTGTACTCCGCCGAAAATGGCTCGTTTGAACTGCTCACAACAAAGAGCACCCATCGATCGTCACAGCGCGGCACAAATGGCTCGGCCTGTGACCCGACAGTGCGCCTTCAGTGAGTCGGCCGGCACTGTCCCAGGATGGAGCGTCGCGGCAGTCTGACCCTCCTGGGAAGGGGCTGGTCCGAGGGGCCGGAGGCAGTGGCGCCGGACCGGCCCCTGCGCGTCACCGCCTTCCACGACCCGCCCTACCTCTTCATACGGCAGCAGCCGAACGGCTCCGTCAGCTACGACGGCTACCTGTACCACCTGTGGGAGATCGTGGCGCGTGAGCTGGAAATCAGCTATCAGATAGCGCCGCCCCTGAACGGCGGGTACGGCAGTCTGACCGCCAATGGCACGTGGAACGGCCTGGTGGGCGAGCTGGCGTACGGCCGGGCGGACGTGGCGCTCTCTTGGTTCACCTACACGCCGGAGCGGGCGGCCGTGGTGGACTTCCTGGACGCGGTGCCCATGGCAATGGAGCGGACCACGTTTGTCATACGTCGGGACTCCGGCAGCGCGCCGCCTCTGTCACTGGATATGTTCGGTCGACTGCTGAAGCCGCTACACGTGGACGTCTGGTGGACGCTTTTTGCCTCGCTGTTGGTTCTCTCGGTGGTCCTCCGCATCTCGCTGCGTTTCAACAGCAGGAGAGCGGAAAGCAGGCAGGTGGTTCAGGACATGAACTGGGGGTCGTGCCTGCTCGCCAGCCTCATGACAGTGGTAGGCCAGGGGTGGGACAGAACGCCGCAATCCCTGGCTGGACGCACCACCACCATCTTCAGCTGGTTAATGGGAATCATAATCTACATCAACTACACAGCGAACCTGATGTCGTTCCTAGCGGTCAGCACCGTGGATCGCCCCATCAGTAGCTTGAAGGAGTTCTCCGAAAAATCCGACTGGACGCTGGCAATTACGCCCGGGTCGTATAAGCTGATTGGCTTCAGATCTAGCACCGATGTTTATGAGCGTGAGCTGTATGAGCGCTCGATAAGCGGTGACAGATTTATTGCAATACAATTTACAAAGGAGAGCATGCGGCAAGCCTTCCAACCAAAGGTCATGGTAGTCGCCGACATTGACTCTCTGCAGTACTGGATTGGTGGCGAAGCGTGCAACTTTGTCCCGTTACAGGACACACCGATTAAGCCCACTGCCACTTATATGGCGATGGCAAAAGGAAGGCGTGGTTTAAGACAGGCCATCACACGGGTGCTGTTAAAGCTGTACGAAACTGGTGGTGTTTCACGTCTGGAGAGTACGGCGCGAAAGACAGGTACAAGCATGTGCGACCCCTTCAGAGGCTACAATCAATTGTCCTTTGACGAGCTCCTGTCTGTGTTGTGCCTGGTGCCTCTTGGAATAGTCGTCAGCCTGGGTATTTTTGGACTGGAACTCGTCGTGTACAGAACAAAGCTGTCAAGACGTCGACAGTCATCACAGATAGCAGGACTAAGAAAGCATAGAAGAAAAGACATTTGTATGTCGGAAAGTCAATTTTGCCAGCCCGACATGGACTCAGGATGTGAGGCATCTCAGCAAGCCGCTGTATCCGGGCATGACACCGCCACACAGATGGCGCGGCAGCTGGCGACAGTCGTCACTCCTGCTGCGGAGGTGCCGGGGGCCGTCAGTCGGGCCACCTGCCCCCGACGCCGCCCTGCCAGGCACAGCAACGGCTGTGGCTGGCCGAGCTCAGGGCCCGGCTGGCCGAGCTGAGCGCCGACCATCTGCCGGATGCGAACCTGCTGCTCATCGTCGGCGAGGGAGCGGGGCCACCCGCCGTAGACCAGCACTGGTTCTGGGAAAGGGTCCATCTGATGCTGACTACGAGGGCTCATCACTGGCGCTTGGCGTCGGCGGCACAGGGTGGCCGAGGGAGACAGAACGGCAAGGGTTGATTAGAGACAGAACGGCACATGATGGCTGGAGACAGAACGGCACGGGATGGCTGGAGACAGAACGGCACGGGATGACTGGATACATAACGGCACGAGATGGCTGGAGACAGAGCGGCACGAGATGGCTGGAGACAGAACGGCACGGGATGACTGGAGACAGAATGGCACAGGATGGCTGGAGACAGAACGGCACGAGATGGCTGGAGACAGAACGGCACGGGATGGCTGGAGACAGAACGGCACGAGATGACTGGAGACGTACTGAGTGACAACGGCACATCTCGTGTTTTACGGCACATTCAATTATTGTAACGCCTGTATGTAGATACTGATGTTGAAGGGCGACGAGAGCGCTAAACCCTGTCGGTAAACTGAATAGTCAGCATAAGGCCTGTTTACATAGCATAAAAAACCTCAATTCCTAGGAAAATAACTTACTAGGAATTGAGACTTTTTAGTTTTTTTTTCTCTACTGAAATTTTGCTAGCCTCAAAACATTGGTTTAGTCTGTTTAAAAACTGCTGTTTGACCACGAGAATACACAAAGGTACTCTTGCACTTGCATATGCTATGTTTAATATTTGTTGACCTACTCGCAAGTTACATAGCATGTGTTACATCTTATTCAATGACTTTTGGAAAAACCATGTTCCTGGTGTTCCTGGATGTTCGGTGTATCATACTTATATTTCTCCAGAATATGCCTGAATGTTTACCAGATAATTCCTAGCAATAATCTGGTAGCTTATCACCTCAGTCTTTACCTGTGGTGCTACCAAATCCTGAGATCGCGGATGTCTTGCCAAATCTGATTGGTCGCCGTTTAAAACTTGAGCCAATCAGCTCCCAGCTGGTATCAGCGTGAATACAGGCGATGCTCCCGCTAGCGTTAAACTTGTATTGATGGCGCTCGTGCTGCTCATGCCATACTGTTATTGAAATGATTTAAATGCTTTTATTTGTGAGTTACTAATTACTATGACCATGTTCCAATGACGTATAACGAATCGGAGTTTGTGTGCGCTTACTGATCTCGTGTTTATTATTATTCTTCAGGTTTTACGTGTTTATATAGTCATCATAGAAAAGGCGTTTTTTTCGTAGTATTTATTCAAGATCAATGCGCAGTATTCAACTAAACCCGTAAGAAAGTAGATAATCAAATCTAGGGAAATTTCACTAGAAAAAGCTAAACAGTCTCAACTCCTAGGAAATTATTTTCTTTGGTATTGGGAGGCTTTTTATGCTATGTAAACAGGCATATAGTCAGCAAAGCTGGGGTGTAGGAACTAGGAAGGCCAAGAAAAGTGGGTTGTCAGTGAAACTTCGATCCCATGTTGTGAGAAATATATTGCCAATATACACTATTCCTCTTCAGATATGAGCTCTTCTCGTCTTGGTCTACCTTTTGCTGTATCACGTTCGTCCCAGTTAGCAAAATACAAGATTATAACACACAAATTTCACCAAAAGTGAGACATGGCCCCCTGCCCCCTCGTTCCTACGCCAATGCAGCGGACGCTAGAACTCGTTTAAAATTCCTATCGGGTGGAAGCAGGTAGGATTTACTTCCAAATTCTGCACCCTGACACCTTTCCCGGTCTATCCAATTCCCAGTTCCATTTCCCGGTCCATTGCCATGCTCCGCTACCGTACCAAATGCACTCAATGCAAACTTCGTTCATTCGTACGTTTAGGAGGGGAGTGTCTAACAAAACGACCAAATTAGCAGACGAGCTCATGCTCCGAAACTATTAGACCGATCTGAGTGATTTTTTCACCATGCCATTCCAAGTGGTCTAAAACGATTCCGTTTTAAGTTTTGTCCACTTTAGTCCACCCTAAGTGGACTAAATTGGAACAAAACTTTTAGTACCAATTTGCAGACGAGCCCATGCTCCGAAACTATGGGACCGAGCTGGGCTATATCTTCACCATTCGATCCGGCGTGGTCGGTTTGGTCTGGCCGTTCGCGTTGGTCTAATTTGGTTTGGTCCAATTTCGTGCACATATAGTGGACCAAACTGTATAAAACTCAATACGGCACCGTTTCTGCCCATGCTGGATCGAATGGTGAATATATTGTTCAGATCGGTCCCATAGTTTTGGAGCATGGGCTCGTTGGCAACTATTTTTGGTGGATTTTAGTCTAATTTGGTACATTTAGAGTGGACCAAACTGTATACAACTAAAAACGGCACCGTTTCCGACCACGCTGGATCGAATGGCGATGATATCGCCCAGATCGGTCCCATAGTAGCCGTTTTCACGAAGGATTTTGCGTTTGGGGCGATTGGGGCGTTTGAGGCGTTTGGGGCGATTGGGGCGTTTGGGGCGATTGGGGCGTTTGGCGTAAATGGGTCTATAGCTTGTAAGAACACGGCTTTCCCGGTGATTTTTGGTATCAATCGCAACTTTATGAATAAGTGCATTTTTTTCTGGAAATTCTATTTTAATGATAACACCATAGTTTACTTAAAATTAACAATTTCATTTTAAACTAGCTTTGGGGATGCCAGATGGCTGTGGCGGTTTGGGGCGTTTGGTGCGACTCCATCTTGCTCGAATTCCGGAAATGCGGGGTTCAGGAAATGGTCATATTTTGCAACGACATGGGTTTCAGGAATATTTCATTTAAATGAAAACTAGATGAATTAGTCCATTCATATTTTCAGTCATATTCACTTTTGATAGCAAGGATTAATGATAATTAGCCATTTCGTTTTGATCATTTGTTGTAAGATGACGGGAATGCTGGCTCCGGCTCTGCGCCGGCGCCGCCGCCCGGTCACCATGGCGACCACGTGGCTCCGGCGCCAGCCGGCTGATCACCATGGCGACCGGCAAGCCGGTCGCCTGATGTCACGCTGCGCATGCGCAGAGCCGTGGTCGGCGCCCAGCAATGCCGTCCGTTCGATCTAGAGCAGCCATTTTTGAGTTTTCAGTACAGTGGCTGCAGAAAGCACGCATGTTTCATGGGTTTATAAGTGCTTTGTCTGAGGTCCTTGCAGCTTTTTATGAGATTCATCAATTAATAAATTAATCAAATCAAGAACATTTGGCGTTACTCGTTGCTTACATAAATGAGTAAGGATTGTTCCGGTTTTCGGAAACCAACGAAGTTACCGCTCTAAATTGGTCCATCTCCGCGGGACGGAGCGACGTTGAATTAAGGTATGTCTTTGCTTTTGACATTTGATTACATTTGTCATCATAATATTATATTTCTTTGTCATTACTATCTTCAATTTTGCCCTAACTAACTGTCAATTGCGTATTTTATTTAATCAAAGCTGATTATCTAGTATACTTTTTAGCCTCTTTTTGGGGCGTTGTCGGTATATTTTGTAGAAGGAACTAGCACAACCCAAAATTGCCAGATATGCTCATGAATTTGAATATTCAAAGCAAACTAACGGGAAATATTGCATTGTAAGAGCGTTTACTTATACATTAATTAATACAATTGCGATTGATACCAAAAATCACCGGGAAAAACCGTGTTCTTACGAGCTATAGACCCATTTGCCCCAAACTCCCCAATCGCCCCAATCGCCCCAAACGCCCCAAACGCCCCAATCGCCCCAAACGCAAAACCCTTCGTGAAAACGGCTAGTTTCGGAGTATGGGCACATCTGGAAATTGGTACCAAAAGTTTTGGCCCAATTTAGTCCACTTAAGGAGGACGTAAGTGGACAAAATTCAAAACGTCACCGTTTCAGACCACTTGAAATCGAATGGTGAAAACTACACTCAGATCGGTCCAGTAGTTTCGGACCATGGGCTCGTCTGCTAATCTGGTCGGTGAAAAGCGTGCGCAACTTCCGACAGTCTATTATCGCAGTATACGTACTGTGTACCTATACGTACTGTGTACCTATACGTACTGTGTACCTATACGTACTGTGTACCTATACGTACTGTGTACCTATACGTACTGTGTACCTATACGTACTATGTACCTATACGTACTGTGTACCTATACGTACTGTGTACCTATACGTACTGTGTACCTATACGTACTGTGTACCTATACGTACTGTGTACCTATAGGTACTGTGTACCTATACGTACTGTGTACCTATACGTACTGTGTACCTATACGTACTGTGTACCTATAGGTACTGTGTATCTATAGGTACTGTGTACCTATACGTACTGTGTACTTATACGTACTGTGTACCTACAGGTACTGTGTACCTATACGTACTGTGTGCCTATACGTACTGTGTACCTATACGTACTGTGTACCTATGCGTACTGTGTACCTATATGTACTGCGCAATTAGTTTCGGACCGTGTATCCGGAGCACAATGCTCGCTGTGCAGTGTGTGCACAAACCGTGCCGATGCGGTGCGACAGACCACTGAGTGCTGAGGCGGTGCGACAGACCACTGAGTGCCTCTGACCAGCCCCCCCCCCCCCCCCCGCCTAAGTGGCTGCTGAGGGGGCTCTCCGCAGCGCTGTGTGTCGGACCGTCTGTCGGCGGCGGCGGCGGCGTGCTGCTGTTCGCCTCCTGCTGCAGCGTGTCCCGCTGTCACGGTCTAGGGGTGTCTCGTGGGACCACACTGCCGCCGCTGGACGCTGGCCGGTCCAGTTAGCCGGCTCAGTGTCCTGCTGATATGGGGGTACATATATCCCTGCTAAAGGGATCTTGCCACCTCCGGAGGATTTCTAAAAAGCAACTTAAATGAATGGTGAGGATAAACAATCATGTATGCTCAAGCTCAAACTTGCTCTTGCAGCACCTAAACCAGTGTATCGGCAAAGCATTTTGTATTTATTTCAGACTCCAGAACGTTGGTCCCAGCTGTGCTCACACTGCTCAGTACTAGATTCATGATGGCCGCTCTCATCCAGTTTGGCTGTGGAATTGACGCCCGCTCAAAGCCGAAGCGTCCGAATTCGCCGAGACTTGACCTTGACAAGTCTGTCTGTGTTATAAGGTATAGGTCACAAATCTCCTACTGTCCCAAAGTCGAGCCATAGCAATTCTTGCTGTTTTATTATGGAAAAGGCTAAGGTTGTTGAAAATATAATTAACTGCATACACTTCTTAATTTCAAAGTTCACTGACGGAATGGTGATGGTGAGTTTGCAACATTCAAAAGAAAATAATAGTCCGCAAAGAAGTGATTTTAAATAGTGATGAGGCGACTCTAACTTTATGAATGTGTGCCAAGTAGGAGAGGTGCAAATGGATTTTTTGATCTAATGAGGGGAGTTTCGGGACCCAAATTTTGCAGGTGAAATCGGACACGCTAATTCGACCGATACACACCAAAAACTCCACATTGGCGACTCCATACTCCATATAGACGGTTTTAGCCAGGGCACTCATATATAACCGAAATTTGACCTTTGGTGACTTCTGGTGACCTCAATATTGACTTGACCCCTAAAAAAGACCGATATACTTTCGATAGAGCTTGTCTCGGGCTATCCAACTGAGTTTTTCACTTGTTGTTGCGTGGTTTTCGAATTTTTTTTGGGGGGGGGCGAAAATCTCCCCCCCCCCCCGCCCCGGCAGTTCGTGGTTGGTACAAACCGCAGGCAGTGCTCGGGAAGCGGGTTAAGGCCTTCTGCTCCCCTCTTCTGTTATCCTTATCTCTCTATATGACCTAGGACCAGAACAAATTATTGCAATACATCATGTTACATACAATTATTGTCCTGTTTGTGAAATATATAGTACAATAATACAAATCGAAAATACAGCACGATTTGGCAGATAACTGCCCATCATCGGAAATTGTGCGTCCCCCCCCCCAACCCAGTGAAAATCCCTTACAGGAGGTCCTGCGATCTGGAGGTCCTCTTTCAGGCTTCAGAGGGCCCTCTGACGGCCCGAGATGGCCCTCGGTTGGTCTGAGAGGAGTACTGAAAGTTTGGTAACGATACTGGCAATACCTAGTCAACGAAATACTGCAAAGTAAAGCGGGAGGCAAAATAGACCCACCGTATCACGTGTATTAAGTTAACTGGATCCAGAGCCGGAGAAATCCATGTAGTTCATAGTTTTGGATTTGGGGTCTTTTGGGTTCAGGTGGCTAGGTGTGGTGGATCGAACCCAGTGGCGGTGAAGCGGAGGCAGGGGAGCCGCTGTCCCCTCAAGCAATTGGGGAGGCAAACATACGATTTTCCTCCCCATAACATCTTAAGTGGGACCGGCCGAAAGGCAGAATTTTATAGAAGAAAAACCGGTTAGTACGGCAATACGTAATGTCACATCATGGACTTTCTCAGACCAGCACGGGATCTGTTAAAGGGACACTCCCACCTTAACATTAGTTTTGAGTTGAGATAGCCATGTTGTTGGATTTACATTGCAATTAAGTAGGGTAGCAGTTAAAACAACCACATAGGTCTAATCGGAAATAAATTTGAGCTTGGTCTTGACAATTGTAACGAACAAGCCCCACGTGTATTTGAATAGGGTCTTAACCCGCGCACTGCAGGGGCTTTGCGCCGAACACGAACTGCAGGGGAGGGTTGATTTCCGCCCCCCCCCCCCTGAGATCTCGAAAACTACGCAACGTAGCGAGAAGCGGAAAAAGGCATTTGATAGCTTCATACATTTTATATCGAAAGTATTTCAGTATTTTTTTAAGTCAGGTCAAAATTGAGGTCACCAGAGGTCATCAAAGGTCAAATTTTCCAGTTTTTTCTCTCCTGTTTTAGGACATCGCTCCAGAAATTCCCATATATCTCAGAAACGATGATAGTTAGAAACAAACCCAAAAAAGAAAACGCCAGCCAGTTAAATTTGTAATCGCTAATGTGCCCTCAGATTTGATCTTAGGTCAATATTTGAGGCTCCAGAGGTCAAAAAGGAAAAAATACCGTTTTTTTGCCAAATCGTTTTTTGCTCTGAACTTTTTACTTAATAAAGATAACGGAAAACTGTTTACGCCATTGTGTTTATCTTGTCAAGCCACTTTGAATGATATATATGGTGACCTTGTTAAGTCAACTTAGCAATTTTACCTAAGGTCAAGGTCAAGTGGTGACCCAAGTAGGGCATGTTGCATATGGGAAGACGTGTCTCGACGAGACAAACACATTAATGTCTGTTTTACTTCTCTATCTTCATTATGTCGAGAGTTATTGACAAAAAAAGTGATGGTGACCTCGCATGACCTCAAATGACCCAATAGGGGTCACTGAACAAAACTTACACTTGGATCATCAAGAATATCCTATAATAACATGATCCAGAAGTAATTGGACTAGTACCATGCATATCCTTGAAATATGAAGCATTTGTATATTTCCCCATTGACTTATTATGGGGAGGTTACGAAATTGACCTGACCTTAGGTCACCGATATCAAAATTCCGAGTTATAGGAATTGTAAGTACTGATGCCCTCATGACATCTTGTAAGTTTCAACCTGATCGGTGAAAAACTCTGACTTTGGCACAACTGCAAACATTTTTGTGGTGGGGTCACTTGACCTGGTCTGGTGACCTGACCTGAGATGACCCGAGTATATTTTTTTTCTCAAAGTGTGCGCAATTGAT
The DNA here is from genome assembly GCA_036785665.1 of Chirona hameri. Taxonomy (NCBI): domain Eukaryota; kingdom Metazoa; phylum Arthropoda; class Thecostraca; order Balanomorpha; family Balanidae; genus Chirona; species Chirona hameri. The sequence continues at coordinate 5,121 of JAXIVJ010015429.1, read as the reverse complement.
GTCCTAACAGGTGTATCAAAACCCGGCGGCGCGCAGCGCCGCTGTTTTTTTCGCTATCTTTGAAAAACCTGAGGGGGGCGGAAATCAACCCCCCTGCAGTGCGCGGGTTAATGCCGATGACGTAGCGTGCAATCGGGCTTTCCAACATTGCATCATTGCAAAAATTTCAAAAAAAAAATCAAAAATTTCCATTTTCGTATTGCAACATTTGTAACAATTTGCAACATTTCGAAAATTTGCGTGCGGGGGTTTCTTGACCTCTCGGATCGATTTACGGCAGCGACGATCAGCTATTTCTTGTAGTTTTGCAGATTACCCGCGAATGTATATGAATTTCAAACAGTTGCAATTGCGCTGCCCAGCCTCGTACATAATATTTTTTTTGATGAGGCTGGCCATTCGTCAGTCAACATATAGGCCTCTCACTGCTCAGATATAAGTATGTCAAGATGATATGTGGAGTTCGGTAATTGGTGGATATTAGGACAGGGTCTCCCACGACAAAGCCTAACGGAGTATGTCCCGACAGATGATCCGTCGCGGCGTCCCTCCCCCACATCGGTTCCCGTGATCCGCCCCAAAACCATCCTGGTCCTAACCCCAACAAATACAACCCCACCACTATCTCTCCGATTTTAACAGGTTCATCACCTATAATTAATCACTGAGCGTCAATTCTCCCACTGGTCCTTAACTTAATCGATTATTCTGGCATACAGTCATTGATTCTCGCTCCCATTTAGCCTCCTTTCAAACACTAATCCAAATGCACGGGTTGACGCCCCGGTATCTCCATCTACCGTCTACTGCCCTCCAGTGTGCTATTAATTACGGTGAGAGACCTTGACCGGGTGGGGTTCCCCCGCTTTTTCCTCTAATCATCCCGATAATGTCCTTCTTCGCCATCTCGCCATGTGATGCAGTTTCGGCCGCCGCCTCACCCCTCCATGGTCAGCGGCTCCGCCCTCTTACCCCAGAACATCTCGTCTTACTGTGCCGCTTAATCGCTTCTTCTTAACCCGTTTCCACAACCTATTAAAATCCCGTGGTCGCGCGGCTCAGAGCTACTTGTCTAAGTTGCGGCTGCATTCGTTTGTCGACTTATTGCAATCGCCTGGTCGAGCGCGATGGACTTATTCAGTCGCACGGAGGCAATCACCCCTCACCGCGCCGCTACTGATCCTAACATCTCCGCATGTCGCGATCTCGTTCGAGTTAACGCACCCGGTGGCCGGCACCACCTGGGTAGCTCCGCGATGGACATAAAACCTATAATTTCGTCCGAAAGTCGGGAGGAACAAGAGCTGCACGTTGCGATACAAAGCGCCATGGCCTGATCGTTCGGTGTACATCACAGGTTCCCCTCGATGGACATAGATCTTCTCCTCTTGGGCGGCATCACCTCACCCACTCATCACCAGCTTCCCAAATCTCAACCACCGGTCTCCACTCCAGCGGCACAATCCCTCGCCCAAACCACCTCACTCTGGTGGCACAATCCCTCGCCCAACGCACCTCAGCGGCACTGTATCGCCCGACTCACCCGCTCGCTAGCCCCACTGGCCACCACAGCATCTGGATGCTATATTGTTGACTGACGAATGGCCAGCCTCATCAAAAAAAAATATTATGTACGAGGCTGGGCAGCGCAATTGCAACTGTTTGAAATTCATATACATTCGCGGGTAATCTGCAAAACTACAAGAAATAGCTGATCGTCGCTGCCGTAAATCGATCCGAGAGTGTCAAGAAACCCCCGCACGAAAATTTTCGAATGTTGCAAATTGTTTACAAAATGTTGCAATACGAAAATGGAAATTTTTGATTTATTTTTTGTGAAATTTTTGAAATGATGCAATGTTGGAAAGCCCGATTGCACGCTACGTCATCGGCATTAGACCGACAGACCGACAGACCGACAGACCGACAGACCGACAGACCGACAGACCGACAGACCGACAGACCGGACAGACCGACAGACCGACAGACCGACAGACCGACAGACCGACAGACCGACAGACCGACAGACCGACAGACCGACAGACCGACAGACCGACAGACCGACAGACCGACAGACCGACAGACCGACAGACCGACAGACGACAGACCGACAGACCGACAGACCGACGACCGACCCGACCGACCGACCGACCGACCGACGCCGACCGACCGACCGACCGACCGCGACCGACCGACCGACCGACCGACCGACCGACCGACCGACCGACCGACCGACCGACCGACCGACCGACCGACGACCGACCGACCGACCGACCGACGACCGACCGACCGACCGACCGACCGACCGACCGACCGACCGACCGACCGACCGACCGACCGACCGACCGACCGACGACCGACCGACCGACCGACCCGACCGACCGACCGACCGACCGACCGAACACGACGACCGACCGACCGACCGACCGACCGACCGACCCGACCGACCGACCGACCGACCGACGACCGACCGACCGACCGACCGACCGACCGACCGACCGACCGACCGACCGACCGACCGACCGACCGACCGACCGACCGACCGACGACCGACCGACCGACCGACCGACCCGACCGACCGACCGACCGACCGACCGACCGACCGACCGACCGACCGACCGACCGACCGACGACCGACCGACCGACCGACGACCGACCGCCGACCGACCGACCGACCGACCGACGACCGACCGACGACCGACCGACCGACCGACCGACCGACCGACCGACCGACCGGACCGACCGACCGACCGACCGACCGACCGACCGACCGACCGACCGACCGACCGACCGACCGACCGACCGACCGACCGACCGACCGACCGTCCGACCGACCGACCGACCGACGACCGACCGACCGACCGACCGACCGACCGACGACCGACCGACCGACCGACGACGACCGACGACCGACCGACCGACCGACCGACCGACCGACCGACCGAACCGACCGACCGACCGACCGACCGACCGACAGACCGACCGACCGACCGACCGACCGACCGACCGACCGACCGACCGACCGACCGACCGACGCCGACCGACCGACCGACCGACCGACCGACCGACCGACCGACCGACCGACCGACCGACCGACCGACCGGACCGACCGACCGATCCGACCGACCGACGACCGACCGACCGACGACGACCGACCGACCCGAGACCGACCGACCGACCGACCGACCGACCGACCGACCGACCGACCGACCGACCGACCGACCGACCGACCGACCGACCGACCGACCGACCGACCGACCGACCGACCGACCGACCGACCCGACCGACCGACCGACCGACCGACCGACCGACCGACCGACCGACCGACCGACCGCCGACCGACCGACCGACCGACCGACCGACCGACCGACCGACCGACCGACCGACCGACCGACCGACCGACCGACCGACCGACCGACCGGACCGACCGACCGACCGACCGACCGACCGGACCGACCGACCGACCGACGACCGACCGACCGACCGACCGACCGACCGACCGACCGACCGACCGACCGACCGACACGACCGACCGACGACCGACCGACCGACCGACCGACCGACCGACCGACCGACCGACCGACCGACCGACCCGACCGACCGACCGACCGACCGACCGACCGACCGACCGACCGACCGACCGACCGACCGACCGACCGACCGACCGACGACCGGACCGACCGACCGACCCGACCGACCGACCGACCGACCGGACCGACCGACCGACGACCGACCGACCGACCGACCGACCGACCGACCGACGACCGACCGACCGACCGACCGACCGACCGACGACCCGACCGACCGACCGACCGACCGACCGACCCGACCGACCGACCGACCGACCGACCGACCGACCGACCGACCGACCGACCGACGACGACCGACCGACCGACCGACCGACCGACCGACCTCGACGACCGACCGACGACCGACCGACCGACCGACCGACCGACCGACCGACCGACCGACCGACCGACGACCGACCGACCGACCGACGACCGACCGACCGACCGACCGACCGAACCGACCGACCGACCGACCGACCCGACCGACCGACCGACCGACCGACCGGCACCGACCGACCGACCGGACCGACCGACCGACCGACCGACCGACCGACCGACCGACCGACCGACCGACCCGACCCGACCGACCGACCACCGACCCGACCGACCGACCGACCGACCGACCGACCGACCCGACCGCCGACCGACCGACCGACCGACCGACCGACCGACCGACCGACCGACCGACCGACCGACGACCGACCGACCGACCGACGACCGACCGACCGACCGACCGACGACCGACCGACCGACCGACCGACCGACCGACCGACCGACGACCGACCGACCGACCGACCGACCGACCGACCGACCGACCGACCGACCGACCGACCGACCGACCGACCGACCGACCGACCGACCGACCGACCGACCGACCGACCGACCGACCGACCGACCGACCGACCGACCGACCGACCGACCGACCGACCGACCGACCGACCGACCGACCGACCGACCGACCGACCGACCGACCGACCGACCGACCGTCCGACCGACCGACCGACCGACCGACCGACCGACCGACCGACCGACCGACCGACCGACCGACCGACCGACCGACCGACCGACCGACCGACCGACCGACCGACCGACCGACCGACCGACCGACCGACCCTGACCGACCGACCGACCGACCGACCGACCGACCGACCGACCGACGACCGGACCGACCGACCGACCGACCGACCGACCGACCGACCGACCGACCGACCGACCGACCGACCGACCGACGTCCGACCGACCGACCGACGACCGACCGACCGACCGACCGACCGACCGACCGACCGGGACCGACCGACCGACCGACCGACGACCGACCGACCGACCGACCGGACCGACCGACCGACCGACCGACCGACCGACCGACCGACCGACCGACCGACCGACCGGACCCGACCGACCGGACCGACCGACCGACCGACCGACCGACGCGACCGACCGACCGACCGACCGACCGACCGACCGACCGACCGACCCGACCGACCGACCGACCGACCGACCGACCGACCGACCGACCGACCGACCGACCGACCGACCGGACCGACAGACCGAC
>JAXIVJ010015428.1:0-31629 GCA_036785665.1 Chirona hameri | reverse complement strand
CCCCGTAGGGCCAGAATTAACCCTCTCCAGTGCACGGGGTGGATGCCACCACACCACATTGGTTTTCGGGAATAACTCGCGTATTTATCAACCGATTGCGATGTCATGTTCAGTAGCCTACTTTATAACAATTGCACACGTACTCTGACAATTGGAAACCTCTACTGTTCATGACCTGTGACCTATGACCTGTTTCTCAAGGTCATGTCAGACGCAACTGGCGTCCCGTAGTATCGATGCTTGTAACTTTTGCACTTTCCGAGTGTTTGTTGAGTAACATATGAAACCGGTGTTAACAGGTGACAGTTGTAGTTTCCACTGAGATCATGACCTCGGTTGACCATTTCAGAGGCCAACCGAGGTCACTGACCATTTATATGCTACTTCTATTTTCCCCGCTAGTGGTGCCCGTCCTTTTCACACCAGCCTATTATCTCAACACAAAATTAAGGAAGTAACGGAGTAACAGACTGGATTATAAGGTAACGGAATTTACTTGGTCCGTTACCTGTTTTGAAAAGTAACGAGATCGATACTCCGTTACTGGAAAAAGTAGTTCCGTTAGTAACGGAGTAGCAGAGTAACGGAAGTAGCCCAACACTGCTGATATCCCACCATGCCAAATCGACATGGAAAACCCAAGATGCCCCAACACATTAACACGTGCCCTGGGGGGGAGGGGGGGGGGAATCCGCCCACCCCTTCGGGTTTTCAAGGATGGCTTAAAAACGGCTGCGCGCAGCGCCGCCTTTTTTGCATACCTGTTCAGAAATTAACTACCCACATTATGTCAAATTCTTGATCTCGGGTAATCTCAGGTCAGGTCACTAGACCAGGTCACGTGATGACCCCACCTCCAAAACGTTTGCAGTAGTACCGCAGGCACAGTTTTTAGCCGATAGGTTTCGAACTTGCAGGATTTCATAAGGTCATTGATACCTGCAATTTTGTATCTCGGATTCCTAATATCGGTGACCTAAGGTCGGGTCAATTTGGTGACCACCGTTTTCGCTGTTTTGTCAATAACTATCGACATAATAAAGATAGAGAAGTTAAACTGGTGCCAATGTGTTTTTCATGTTGAGACACATCTCCCGATATGCAACATGATCTACTTAGGTCACCACTTGACCTAGTTCTGAGGTTAAATTTCTCAGTTGACCTAACCTGGTCAACATGAATGTGGTTCGAATTGGCTTGACGAGACAAACACGATGGCGTCAAACGTATTTCTTTATCTTGATTAGGTAAAAAGTTACTTGCGAAGAACAGTTTTGCAAAAAATATCCTTTTTGACATTTGATGACCTCTGGAGCCTAAACTATTGACCTGAGCTCAAATCTGAAAACACCCATGGTGATTGCATTTTTCAAGAGCTTTCAATTGATTTTTATCGTTTGTTCCTAGCTATCATATTTCCCCAGATACAGTGTGTCCGAAAAAAAAACATACTCTGGATGTTAAAAACATACTTGTGCTTCAATATGCACAAGTCAACTGGTTTTGTTAAACTTGTCATGATTATAGCTGGGAACGTGGCAAAACCGATGAACACATAAATAAGTCCTTTGAGATGTTTTGTAATATTGAAAAGGCTTATTGTGTGGAAGCCTACATTCCAGGGTGTGTTTAATGTCCGAAAAAGATATTGTGATTTTCCGCAATAATTTCAGTTATAAACACAAATATTAACCCTCGCCCTACGGGAGCTTTTTTCACCTTCGCCCTACGGGGGTCCTAAAAAGACCTCCTGTTAACTTCCCAACCAAGCAACATAGAGCAATGCGGTAAGAACCAACATGTGCCTGTCATGTTTGGAATCTAACGGTATGCAATTTTGAGCTTTCGGGTCAACGAGTGACCTTCCAGGTCAAGTGAATGACCTCGATCGACCACGTCCAGAACAGCGATTTTGCTGTCAGAAAACCTAAAAATGATAATTGATAAATGTAAATACAAAGGCATGTTCCTAGACCAGGTTGGTCTCAGAAATACAGAAAAGATTATTATTTATTCGTATCTGGTCAAAAAAAGTCAAAAAAGTTATTAAAATAATGACGTCATGGATTTCTTACACTTAGGGAGCCATCACTCAGCCAAAAATAGAGATATTTCTTTGAAATTTGGTTTGAGTATTTTCCATACTCAGTTCTCTCGCAAATATTCCGTTTTTGTTTTAACATCTTTGAAAATTGTGATTTTGTGGTGATTTTTCCCCCAATTTTTTTTTTCATTTTGGGGGTCAAAAACCCCAAATTTCGCAAATCCGAGATTGCCATTTTAAAGAAAATAACATTTTGTATCTTTTCTTAATTGCGTTTGCAATTTGCTTCAAAACTCTGTTTTTTACAAATTTTTCAAACATTTATCGTTTTTCCACCAACATGACGTCATCAAAACATCATTATTTTCCACATTTGTCAACCAATTTCAACGAAATTTGTACAGCATACGTATGATTGTTGTATACTTAGCTACTAACAATTTTAGCAAGATGAGCCACATGTATAAAAAGTTATGCAAGAAAAACATCAGGAGGGGGTCGTTTTAGGACCCCCACCCCCGTAGGGCGAGTTTAAAAAAAATAGAGTACTATATTCACCAGTTCATGGCAAAACAGATAATGCACGACATTTGTACAGACACTCCCTCTGTCAGCCTCAAGGCGGAGGTGGCGTGGGCACCCTATTCCCCGGACCTCAGTCCATTGAACTTCTTTCTCTGGGGTTACCTCAAGCTCCGTCTTTACAAAGAAAGGCCCAGAACAACGGAAGACATGAAGCGCGCCATCATCGCAGAAGTCGGCCGCATGCCCTCAGCGATGATCGACAAAGCTGTCGACCATCTGCAGACTGTGCGACTGCCTTAGCTGCTCCGCCGGAAGGGGGGCGGCGGCGCACATCGAGCATCTTCTGTAGGAGGCTGCACTGTGAGCTGTGACTGACATAGGGTCTGTACAAATGTCATGCATTATCTGTTTTTGCCATGAACTGGTGAATATAACGATACTCATTTTTTTTTTTGGGGGGGGGGTTTCTATAACCGATTTTATTACGGAAAATCACAGTATCTTTTTTCGGGACACTCTGGAACACACCCTGGAATGTCCACCTTGGCTTCCACAAAAAAAATGCCTTTTCAATATTACAAAACATATCAAATGACTTGTTTCTGTGTTCATTGGTTTTGCGACGTTTCAGCTATAATCATGAAAACTTTCCAAAAAATTGACACGTGCATATTGAAGCACGAGCTAAAATCCAGGGTATGTTTTTCCGGGTACTCTGTATTTGGGGGTGTTCGAAGCGAAGTCCTGAAACTGGAAAATCTGACCTTTGATGACCATGGTGACCTCAAGATTGACCTGACCTAAAAAAGACAGATATACTTTCGATAGAGCTTGTCTCGAGCTATCTAACTCCGTGTTCTGCTTGTCGCTACGTTGCGTGGTTTTCGAAATCATAGGGGGTGCGAAATCCCCCCTCCAGGGGGGCAATTACTAGAGGCCCTCCAGGGCGTGTGTTAAAATAAATTAAACTATTAGCTTTTCCAATAATGACTGCCGAAATAATTCTGGGAAAATACACGTCGGAAACATCTTTTTGACCACCAACTGCATTGCATCAACAGCTAAAGATAATTTTAATTAATTAATTCAATCTGCATATACAAAACGTGGATGCACCTGTATTTTAAACTTAACCCGCGAGTTAAACTTAACCTGTCAGAAATGGTTTTGTTCGAATAATTCGGACAATATTCACTTCGGGATGTTCCACTGGATTTGATAAAATTATTCATGCACATCAAGGACCTAAATGTCCCCACATACATTGTGCTCGACTCATAACGAAATAAGTATTTTCCTGGATCCCATCGGTATCATCAGTTCGACAACTGGCCGATAGTCGGCGCCACATTCGCGCCGTCAGTGGTCATTGTTCGCCGATGGCATCTACCGCACCATTATCATTGCTGACAAGCTCAGCAGCATTCACGAGCACCACTTGGATGCATTTAGAAATAAGTGCGAATAAGTCAAAATTAATATGCACGTTTTGTAATGACAATTAGTTGACTCCGGACTAATACTACACATCCGACGACGGAAACAGTACCTACAATTCGTATATCTCGGATTTTGTATGTCGGTGACCTAAGGTCTGGTCAATTTCGTGACCTACCCATTATAAGTCAATGGGGAAATATTCAAATGCTTCCTATTCTGAGGATACGCATATCAGACCAATTCCTTCTAGGTTATGTTATTATAGGCCATTCTTGAAGACCCAGGTGCATTTTTGGTTCAGTGACCCCACGTGTTGAATCTATCGTCTGGATTTTGTTTTGCCGGATTTTTTGTTTTAATGTAATTTATTATTATTGGCAATCAAGAGCTGAAACGCAACTGTTAATAAAAAAGTAAATGTACATACATACTGACGTGATGAATATTAGGTGAATAATACATATGAAGTTGTTTTGACGATCAGTATTTCTATGGACATGATCGCTTAGTAAATTTTCACAGAAATGACATAGTAATGATTTTTGCTGGCATTTTGGCCCCCGAGTACTTCATGAGAAGGAGCATTTTGTCCCTGATCTTATCCATAAGGACAGAACACTTTACCACCCCTGTTCGGCGGCTCGTCAGCGGTCGGCATTACCGCAATCAATTTCGGCGTCACCGTGCGACTTTGGAAATAGCGCACGCTAATTGGAAATAGAAACAACCAAATTCGGCACTATTCAAGCGGCTAAATTCGGTGGCTGACCATAAGCACCCAAGGGTATATTTCATTGCAGAACGAGCTTCCAGGGGTGTGATGACTCTGTCACTTAACTTTTGTGTTATCACCATCCACTTTGTCACTGGCATGCATTGCCATTATCTCCATTCCTCTGTGTTATCACTGGGTTATGAATTCGCGTTTACCCGGCCCAGCACAATGTCTCAGTAGAGCACGTCGTAGAGCTCTAGTCTCAGTAGAGCACGCCGTCTGTGTGCCGATCCCAGACGCCGTCTGTGTGCCGATCCCAGACGACGGCGATGGAGGACATGTCCGCTCCTGACCCCCCCCCCCCCTGACCCCCCCCCCCCCCCTTATCAGTCACATCCGCCCGTGTCTCCAAAGCGCGACCGCTGGTGCCAGTGTATGTATGGTCACCGTGGTTTGATATGAAACAATTACTGTCGTACCAGTGCAACGAACAAACTGCGATATAACAGTTGGGACACAACCGATCAGAAGCCAAGATAAGTGGATACAACTATCGTACTTCAGACTATCTGTCTCTGATCATCCGCCGATGAATGGCGTCTCTCGGATCTGCGTGGGGTCAAAGTTTCGCAGTCGCGTGCTGTGTCATCTGAACATGAATTATTAGAGAAATCTGAACATGAAAATCTGAACATGATTTATTATACAGAGTTCTATTAAAGGAAATAGTTCACCTTCAACATGGGATTTTGAACTGAAATAGCAGTTTTGTAGCCCGTGTTGAGAAATCCTTATCTGCAACTTTTCTTGGCTGAAAAGACTCTCCAGCCGAAGATATTTGACTTTTTGGCGAAGGAATGCGGCGCATATATGATATACCGTACCGTCTGAGAGTGCCAGCACTGGTCTGAGCATGCGCAGACCAATAACGCACACCATAACATTAATAATTTACGACTTTCTGTCCTGAATTGGCGCGATGTAGGACCATTTTTGAAAAGAAAAAAAGAAACTGTATTAAAAAATCTAATAAAATCATGTTCTGAAAATGTTTCTGAAGGTGAACTATTTCCTTTAAGCTGCGTACTAAACAACAATACAAACACCATTTCTCATCTTTAATTAGAATTACTGCTTGACGTGTATCTTGGTTGATCGGGGTTCTCCCGATATTTGTACATAGTAACTGTGTAAAGAGTAGTTCACACGAGCCCTGGAGGCGGGGGGGGGGGCGAAATCCGCCCACCCCTAAGGTTTTTTGAGGATAGCAGAAAAACGGCGGGGCGCAGCGCCGCTGTTTTGGTGTACTTGTTTATAAATCAATTATCCACAATTTGTTCAATTCTTGACTTCAAATCATCTCAGGTCAGGTCACCAGACCAGGTCACGTGATGACCCCACCTTCAAAAGTTTGCGGTCGTACCAAAGCCACAGTTTTAGGCCGATGAATTTCAAACTTGTAGGACTTTATAAGGTCATAGGTACATACCTACCATTTGTATATCTCTGATTGTGTATATCGGTGACCTAAGGTCGGCACAATTTCGATACTTCCCCATTATAAGTCAATGGGGAAATATTCAAATGCTTCCTATTCCGAGAACACGGAAGATATCAGTCAAATTCCTTCTGGATCATGTTAGCATAGGCCATTCTTGATGATCCATGTGCAATTTTCGTTCAGTAACCGCTGCAGATTCGGCCGAGGTCATATGAGGTCACCAACACTTTTGTTGTCAATAACTATCGACAGAATGAAGATAGAGAAGTGAAGACGGTACCAATGTGTTCGTCTCGTCGATACACGTACCCCAACATGCAACATGACCTACTTAGGTCACCATTTGACCTTGACCTGAGGTCAAATTTATAAGTTGACCTTAACCCTCGCCCGGGTAGGGAGGGGTAGATGCCCCCCCCCCCCCCCCCCTCCCTCCCCTCGGTTTTTCTAGAATAACTCGCATTGTTTCCAACTGATTTTAATGGAACTTTCAGTACCCTACTTCTGAAGAAGAAAAAAAAACATACTCAGAAAATTTTAACTTCTAACCCACATGACCCGTGACCTATGACCTATTTCTCAAGGTCATGTCAGGCGCAACTGGCGTCCCGCAGTATCGATGCTTGTAGCTTGTGCAGTTTCCGAGTGTTTGTTGTTCAGGAGTATATGCACAGGTGTTTCCAGGATACATTTGTGGTTTTCACTGAGATCGTGCCTTCGAATGACCTTTTCAGAGGTCAACTGAGGTCATTAACCTCTGATGACCTCAGATGACATTTTTGGGGCTTCTGGCGGTTTCTAGGACATTTTGTGGCGCTGATTTCAAATTTGGGATCCATTTTACATAATTGTATGTTCCACTGGAGTCATACTCTTTCACAGGTCAACCGAGGTCACTGACCTCCTCAGATGACCTGACATGACCTTTTTGGAATTTGGCAGTTTTAGGACATTTTGTGACGCTGGTTACGAGTTTGGCACCCATTAAAGGGAAATAATGACCTTTTTCCACAAAAATAGAGTTAGCACTTGAAATCGCCAGACGAGACCAAAATATATTGTAAATTCATCACATTTTGCATGAAAACTTTCCTACCGAAAGATATTTCAAGTTAAAGTTGATAAGCGTTCCACACTTTTAACGACCGGTACTTGCAAGTACTTTTGGTCCTCATCAAACTGCGGGCTTTTCCCGTATTGTTTTTTTTACGCAATGGAGTGGAGAATATATTGTGCGTTCTGCTTGTTGTGATTATATGCCCGGCGATCTTCTAAAACTAACAGCGATTGGAAAAAGTGGCAATAAAATCGGAAGCTCATCGATGCACATCAACGGCGGCATAGTTAGTGGTTGCGACCCTCAATTTGTGAAAATCGATTAATTTGTTTTCAACATTAGGAGTATTGTATAATTTTTATGTGGCTGTATATAACACTATGCTTTATATTATCATGACAAATATAATTTTTCCCCAAAAAAACTAACAAACAATAACACAAAACTGGCAATTAATTCGGAAGCTCATCGATGCACATCGACGGCGACCTATTTAGCGTCGGCGATTTGTTTACAAAGTCATTGTCATGCTTCTCGGCGCACTTTACCACTGTGGCGAGTTGTTCCTGATTAGTATATCCAAGTCCCGCAGCAGGCTCTGTTAATGACGTCACTGGTGCCATTCTTGTGTAGCATTGCAAAATATATCTGATTTTGAGTTGAAAGCTAATTAAAAACTTATTCAAATAGTTTGAATTTTCTTGTTAATCATTATTAAAGGTATTGTATCACTGTATGCATAGTAGTTGACACTTCAGAAACTTATGACGTAATAATATTGTATCAATATGCATTTCCCTCGCCTTTTGCTATTGTGGCGCAGTGCCGAGTGCTTTGCAAATACTGGTAGGGAGGGATGAATTTGTCAATGACCTTCATGAAGTACACAAGGTACTTGTTTTGTATTTTTTCCAAACTTACAACTTTGAATTTGGGAATTATTTTATTTTATTCTTAAATTTAAATAAAGTAATTTTAAAACCATAACGGTAGCCTAAGAAGTTGTTGCTAACAAAATAAAAAGGTAATTATTTCCCTTTAAGCAATATGATATGCTCATTCACGATTCTAGCTCGATAAAATTAAATTTATACGAATTTACAATTTTGATAACTTTTGGGTCATTGACATGACCTCAGAGGTCACCCGAAAAAATAATCGCCTTATCTTTATCAGATAAAAAGTAATGTGCGAAAAACTGTTTTGTCATAATTAGTCTTTTCGACCTTTGTGGACCTCTGTAGCCTAAACTATTGACCTGAAATATAATTTGAGGACAACCAGGTTATTACATATTTCAAGAGTTTTCGATTGTTTTTTTGCTGTTTGTTCCTATCTATCATAGATATTGAGATATTTGGGAAGGTTTCTGGAGCAATGTGCTAAAATTAGAACATTTTGCCATATTTGACCCCATTTGACCTTGAAGATATTGACCTAGGGTCATGACAATTTCGCAAAACAGAGTTACCTACAGAAATACCCTACCCTACAAATGTCGTTATTTTAGCTCTTATCTTTGAGAGCGAGATCTTTGGGGGGGGGGCGGAATCCGACCCCTCTCCAGGGCATGTAATTATCAGAGGCACTCCAGGGCGCGTGTTAAATTGGTATGCCAGTTTCATGTTGCGTGGTTGCTGTTTCCCAAATGTAATGCCAAGATTCGTAATTCCTATCGATCAATAACTCCCATGACAAATGAGGTGAGATTCATTATTTGATGGAGAAGTCTTGTGGCCGTGCGGCCTAGCTAATGGTCGGCTAAACAAAATCAGCTATGACCGACTCCTCGAACCTATAACATAGAAACTGGGAGCTTGATTTGTTTTCTTCTGATTTTATCTGATGCGGCATTCATTTATCGTCGAGAAAAATACAACCTTGCTGATCAGTTTTGGTTCTCACAGATGAAATACAAAAACAATGAAACGGCATTTCGGCGATAAAATGATTGGCGTCAAAATGATTGGCGGTATGTCCGGTCAACCGGGGTCAGCCTAAACAGATGACCGGCGACGAGCAGCTCATCAGGGGTCAGCCTAAACAGATGACCGGCGACGAGCTGATCATCCGGGGTCAGCCTAAACTTATGACCGGCGACGAGCAGCTCATCAGGGGTCAGCCTAAACAGATGACCGGCGACGAGCTGATCATCAGGGGTCAGCCTAAACAGATGACCGGCGACGAGCAGCTCATCAGGGGTCAGCCTAAACAGATGACCGGCGACGAGCTGATCATCAGGGGTCAGCCTAAACAGATGACCGGCGACGATCAGCTCATCCGGGGTCAGCCTGACCAGATGACCGGCGACGAGCAGCTCATCCGGGGTCAGCCTAAACTTATGACCGGCGACGAGCTGATCATCAGGGGTCAGCCTAAACAGATGACCGGCGACGAGCAGCTCATCAGGGGTCAGCCTAAACAGATGACCGGCGACAAGCAGCTCATCCGGGGTCAGCCTAAACAGATGACCGGCGACAATCAGCTCATCCGGGGTCAGCCTAAACAGATGACCGGCGACGAGCTGATCATCAGGGGTCAGCCTAAACAGATGACCGGCGACGATCAGCTCATCCGGGGTCAGCCTGACCAGATGACCGGCGACGAGCAGCTCATCCGGGGTCAGCCTAAACTTATGACCGGCGACGAGCTGATCATCAGGGGTCAGCCTAAACAGATGACCGGCGACGAGCAGCTCATCAGGGGTCAGCCTAAACAGATGACCGGCGACGAGCAGCTCATCAAGGGTCAGCCTAAACTTATGACCGGCGACGATCAGCTCATCCGGGGTCAGCCTAAACAGATGACCGGCGACGAGCTGATCATCAGGGGTCAGCCTAAACAGATGACCGGCGACGAGCAGCTCATCAGGGGTCAGCCTAAACAGATGACCGGCGACGATCAGCTCATCCGGGGTCAGCCTAAACAGATGACCGGCGACAATCAGCTCATCCGGGGTCAGCCTAAACAGATGACTGGCGACGAGCTGATCATCAGGGGTCAGCCTAAACAGATGACCGGCGACGAGCAGCTCATCAGGGGTCAGCCTAAACAGATGACCGGCGACGATCAGCTCATCCGGGGTCAGCCTAAACAGATGACCGGTGACAATCAGCTCATCCGGGGTCAGCCTAAACAGATGCCCGGCGACGAGCTGATCATCAGGGGTCAGCCTAAACAGATGACCGGCGACGATCAGCTCATCCGGGGTCAGCCTGACCAGATGACCGGCGACGAGCAGCTCATCCGGGGTCAGCCTAAACTTATGACCGGCGACGAGCTGATCATCAGGGGTCAGCCTAAACAGATGACCGGCGACGAGCAGCTCATCAGGGGTCAACCTAAACAGATGACCGGCGACGAGCAGCTCATCAAGGGTCAGCCTAAACTTATGACCGGCGACGATCAGCTCATCCGGGGTCAGCCTAAACAGATGACCGGCGACGAGCTGATCATCAGGGGTCAGCCTAAACAGATGACCGGCGACGAGCAGCTCATCAGGGGTCAGCCTAAACAGATGACCGGCGACGATCAGCTCATCCGGGGTCAGCCTAAACAGATGACCGGCGACAATCAGCTCATCCGGGGTCAGCCTAAACAGATGACCGGAGACGAGCAGCTCATCAAGGGTCAGCCTAAACTTATGACCGGCGACGAGCAGTTCATCAGGGGTCAGCCTAAACTGATGACCGGCGACGAGCTGATCATCAGGGGTCAGCCTAAACAGATGACCGGCGACGAGCTGATCATCAGGGGTCAGCCTAAACAGATGACCGGCGACGAGCTGATCATCAGGGGTCAGCCTAAACTGATGACCGGCGACGAGCAGCTCATCAAGGGTCAGCCTAAACTTATGACCGGCGACGAGCTGATCATCAGGGGTCAGCCTAAACAGATGACCGGAGACGAGCATCTCATCAGGGGTCAGCCTAAACAGATGACCGGCGACGATCAGCTCATCCGGGGTCAGCCTAAACTGATGACCGGCGACGAGCTGATCATCAGGGGTCAGCCTAAACAGATGACCGGCGACGAGCTGATCATTCGCTCCTCCGGCTCATCATGACGCATGCCGAATTACACCGGGGATTCCCCGTCCATCGCTGAGCTGCCGTTCCTGCGCCCAGTACGGCCCCATAACCAAGGTCACGAGTGTTTGTTTTAGAGATGTTGCCCACTGGGCCTCTGAGATTGCCATGTGTGTCGGGGCGGGGGCATCAGGGTGGGGGGGGGGGGGGGTGAATACACCACCCTCTCGAACTCGGATGCTTAATTTTCCAAGTGAGACGTCGTCCCTATATTTCCTTATTTCCTGATCTAGTATATGAGCTTGGTGACAGTGCATCATTCTGCAATCGCTCCGTGCGCCTTATCTCTGCTAGGTTATTAGGAGTTAGGACACACTTGACGAGGCCTAGCCATGGGCAGACTTTTTATTGAAGCTAGCATCTCTACCCGGTACGATTTCGGTGTCGGTCTGGTACGTGGCTGGTTGACAGCTGGCAGCATACTGCAGCCTGCAGAAGGGAGTGGTGGGTGACGGCCTGCACGGTGTGGACGAGTGGCTGTGCAGAGAATCTTCACTGGCCAGGAGGTAGGTGACGGCCTGCACGGTGTGGACGAGAGCCTGTGCAGAGGATACTGGCCAGGAGGTAGGTGACGGCCTGCACGGTGTGGACGAGAGCCTGTGCAGAGGATACTGGCCAGGAGGTAGGTGACGGCCTGCACGGTGTGGAGACGAGTGGCTGTGCAGAGGATCTTCACTGGCCAGGAGGTAGGTGACGGCCTGCACGGTGTGGACGAGAGCCTGTGCAGAGGATCTTCACTGGCCAGGAGGTAGGTGAAAGCCTGCACGGTGTGGACGAGAGCCTGTGCAGAGGATCTTCACTGGCCAGGAGGTAGGTGACGGCCTGCACGGTGTGGACGAGAGCCTGTGTAGAGGATCTTCACTAGCCAGGAGGTAGGTGACGGCCTGCACGGTGTGCAGACGAGTGGCTGTGCAGAGGATCTTCACTGGCCAAGAGGTAGGTGACGGCCTGCACGGTGTGGACGAGAGCCTGTGCAGAGGATCTTCACTGGCCAAGAGGTAGGTGACGGCCTGCACGGTGTGGACGAGAGCCTGTGCAGAGGATCTTCACTGGCCAGGAGGTAGGTGACGGCCTGCACGGTGTGGACGAGAGCCTGTGCAGAGGATCTTCACTGGCCAGGAGGTAGGTGACGGCCTGCACGGTGTGGACGAGAGCCTGTGCAGAGGATCTTCACTAGCCAGGAGGTAGGTGACGGCCTGCACGGTGTGCAGACGAGTGGCTGTGCAGAGGATCTTCACTGGCCAAGAGGTAGGTGACGGCCTGCACGGTGTGGACGAGAGCCTGTGCAGAGGATCTTCACTGGCCAGGAGGTAGGTGACGGCCTGCACGGTGTGCAGACGAGTGGCTGTGCAGAGGATCTTCACTGGCCAGGAGGTAGGTGACGGCCTGCACGGTGTGGACGAGAGCCTGTGCAGAGGATCTTCACTGGCCAGGAGGTAGGTGACGGCCTGCACGGTGTAGACGAGAGCCTGTGCAGAGGATCTTCACTGGTCAGGAGGTAGGTGACGGCCTGCACGGTGTGGACGAGAGCCTGTGCAGAGGATCTTCACTGGCCAGGAGGTAGGTGACGGCCTGCACGGTGTGGACGAGAGCCTGTGCAGAGGATCTTCACTGGTCAGGAGTTAGGTGACGGCCTGCACGGTGTGGACGAGAGCCTGTGCAGAGGATCTTCACTGGCCAAGAGGTAGAAGGCGATTATTGCGATTATTAGGAGGCAGACATTTTTTCTTCTTCTCCAGAGTTGGCACACAAATTTTAAACAAATATTGAACCGCATATTGTGGCACCTCCGTTAGTAAAGAAGGTCCCTTCCTCACTCGGCGAGGAAAGCGTAACAATGTGCGCCAAAATATTTGTTTTACATTTATGATAACTAATATTCTTGAGAAAAACAAACTCTAAAGAATGTAAAACTAACATAACGTAAGCCTGAGTAAAAGAGCACATTTTGAGTATTACCCTAAAGTCCTACTTTTGATACTCCACAGCTTTGGTAGATGAATAAAGTACGCGTGTTCAACATAAATGGTAGGACAAAAAAAAACATTAACTTTAACCATAGTCAGTGGCGTTTTGGGTGTTTGGGCAAAATGGGCAATTCCCCCTCCAAATGAAAATTGGTAAGTAAATACGTGTTTTTGCCCCCCCCCCCCCCCCCCCCCCCTCAAAAAAAACAATAACGACTTGAAAATATTTAAACATGATTGAACCCCTCTGCTCAATCACTTTTCGTTGACGGGGCGCTCGCTCGCTCGCTCTTTACAGAGCGAATTTTTCACTTCCCCAAACTCGAAAGCTGAACTGGCCAGAAATGTGTCACTATAGTTTTTGGCCGGTTTCTAGGCTCAAATTGAGTAATGCTTCAACATACTGTATTGTTTGATCGTGTGTGTTTCAGTGGCCGTGTCGCCGCTGACACCGTCCCCGGTACCACCACGGACGCGCCATGACCATAGTGTCGCGCTGCAAGGCCACGCTGCGCGTGCCCTTCCTGCTGGCTCAGGCGGCCGTGACCCTGCTGCGGGCGCTGTTCCTGCTGGTGCAGGTGCCGCTCGCACTGCTCTGCTGCGTGAAGGAACACTGTGTGGACGCGCGGCAGGCCTGCAGACAAACTCAGCGAAACGCCACCGAGATCCGTAAGTTCTGCTGAGCCGAGCTGAGTGAGCTGAGGGAGTTAAAACGAGCACGGTTGTGATGGCGTGCCAGTGGTTAACTTGTGCTTCGTTGGGGCTTAGGCTGTGCACCTGAAATGCTGTCAGATGAAAATGTTTATAAATTATCCGTGCCTCGGTGGGAGATACATTTCCTTTTGTGAATTCACCTAGACCTCGTCCTGTTCTCTCAATTTCATAGCGATGCTCATGCGTTATATTATTGAAGGACATGATAGCATTCGTGGTTTGCCGAATTATTTTGCTTATGTTAGTTAGTTGTTTAGTTAGTACTCTACCTTGTTGTTGTTACTCTACCTTGTTTAGTTAGTACTCTACCTACACTCTATTCGTACTGTGTGTTAAATAGTCTGTTTTGTTTGCATCTACAGACACTATCTCAACACGTCGATTTCGATATGGGTCCTGATCCTTATCAGGCTTTGGAACCTAACTTTGGAAAATTATTTATCTTTTGATGCATTTACTGATATTTGACCTTTGACCTCTGCTGCTTTTCAAACCAATCATTTGCTCAGGAGATAGATAAGGGGCTGTATCTGACACTATTGCGGGCGCAGAATGTTAACCCTCGCCCTACGGGAGATGTTCACCTTTGCCCTACGGGGGGGGAGGGGCTGACAGCCCCCCTGTTAAATTATAAACCAAGCAACTTAGAGAAATGCGGTAAGAATCAGCATGTTGTCTGTCATGAGAGGAATCTAACAGTATGCGAATTTTAGGTTTCAGGTCAACGGAAGACCTTCCAGGTCAAGTGAATGACCTCGGATTTACCACGTCCAGAACAGCAATTTTGCTCTTCAGAAAACCTCAAAATTATAAATTGATAAATGTAAATAAAAAGGCATGTCCCTAGACCAGTTTTGGGTTAAAAATACAGGAAAGATAATTATTTGTTCGTATCTTGTCAAAAAAAAGTCAAAAAAGTTATTGAAAAAATGACGTCATCAGTTCCTTACACTTGGGAGCCATCACTCAGTCAAAAATGAAGATATTACTTTGAAATTTGGTATGGATATTGTCCATACTCATTTCTCTCACATATATTCCGGTTTTTCTAATATCTTTGAAAATGTTGATTTTGTGGTGATTTTTCCACATTTTTTCTTTTGCATTTTAGGTGTCAAAAAAACAAAATTTGCGAAAATCCGAGATATCCATTATAAAGAAAATGTCATTTTGTATTTTTGGTGAATTGCGTTTGCAATTTCCTTTAAAACTCTGTTTTCTACCATTTTTCAAATATTTATCGTTTTCCACCAACATGACGTCATTACAACATGATTATCTCCCAAACTACCATATCAATATAAATGAAATGTTTACAGCATACGTATAATTGTTGTAAACTCAGCTACCAAAAATTTCAGCAACATGCGCCGCATGTGTAAAAAGTTATGCAAGAAAACATCAGGGGGGCCTGTCAGCCCCCCCCCCCCCCCCCCGTAGGGCGAGGGTTAACCTGCGAGTCACTGGGGGGCTTTTTTAGCCCCCCCCCCCCCCCCCCCCAGAGTCTCGACTCTGTCCCTGTTGAGAATAGACGTACGAGAGGAGGTGTGGTGACTTAAGTGGCTGCCGCGGCCCCGGACTCCTGCAGCACGGACTACCGGCGGTGCGCCAATCGGCCATGGCGTCACCCACCCGCCGTTTACGCTCCAGCATTCGAGACTCGGACCGGACCGGGGGCGAGATCGACGACATCGTCGAGGCTGTCATCGTCCGTCTGACCGCCGCCGGCCTGGTGACGGGCGGGGCTGTCGATGGCAGCGTCGGCGATGCGGTGAAGGTGGAGGACGCGTTCGATGACGCACAGGCCGGGCCGACCGCCTCCCAGCGGCGGCTTTGGTTAGCCGACCTGCGAGAGCAGCTTGCCGGCTCATCGAACTACGGCACCAGAGAGAGAGAAGAAGTTCGTGGCCTGCTAATGATCAGTGACGGCGCTGGCCCTCCCGCGGACCAGCGTGGCTGGTACTGGGGTCGAGTGCGCCTGTTTCTGATCGTGGCGCACCACGGCTGGGCGGCCGCCGTCAGCGACGCAAGGACGGCGGACATGGATCGGCTCGGCATCCAACTCAGCCCGGCGGCCGCCCAGCCGGCCGCCGCCAGACCCCGCCCGGCCGCCGTGCCTCCCGCCCAGTGGCGGGGGCGGCCCTCCCGGCCGTCTGGCTTGCGCCCGCCGCCCAGGGACGCTGCGTCGGCGGCCGCGCCGCGCCGCGCGAATTAGGGCGGCTCTGCGGGCGGCATGGGGGGCTACGGTCTCGGTGCCCCACTCCGGCCCCTCGCCGCCCGCGGGCCCTCCGGCGCTGTTCTCGGCCGGGGGGAGCGCCCCGGCCTCCGAGCCGGGGCGGGGGGCGCTGCCGCTGGTCGGCGCGGGCCCTGCTGCGCCGGTGCGTGGCGCGAGCGGCGTCCCCGGGCCCCCGGTGTTCGTTTCAGCCGGGGAGGGGGAGGAAGAGAAGGAAGAGGAAGAGGAGGAGGAAGAGTGGCAGCGGGATGGCGGCGACCGGCCTTCGCTCTGCGCCGGTCCGGCTGCTGCTGCTGCCATCTGTCGGGGGCTGGTGGAGCTGCTCGTTGCCGGCGGCGCCGCGGCTCCTGGGCCGCCGTCTCCGGATCTGGCGGCCGTTGACGGCGCGGGCCTGCCGGCGGCCGGCGAGTCTCCGTTGAGCTTCATCGGTTCTCGTCGGCTGCCGGTGGATAGTGCGTCTCGGGTGCGGCCGCCGGTGCCCGTGCGGGTAGACTCGGCCATGTTTTCGGGCCATCCTCGTGTGTGCAGTGTGTTGTCACGGGGTCTGCGTGTCCGTGTGCCTGCGGCGGTGCCTTCCGTGTGGCGTCCGACGCCGCGTTCGGACTTGATGACCGAGGCCGTGGCGGACTTTGTGTCGGCGGGTGTGCTGGCGCCTGGACGGCCGCGCGCCTGCTACCCCCTGTTCGCGGTAGCGAAGACGGCAACGGTGGCGCGTTTGGTATACAACCTGTCGTCATTAACTCCGTATATGTCGCGTCGTCCGTGTGCGCTGCCGTCAGTAGAGAGAGCCCTTCAGGCGTCTGCTGACGGGTATCGCTTTGCTATTAAGCTTGACCTGCGGGACGGCTTCTACCACATCCCTTTGGCTCCATCGACCCAGGAGCATTTTGGAGTTTTGTATTGTGGGAAAACGTATTTATTTTGTAAACTTCCTATGGGGTTAAGTACAGCTCCAAGTGAAATGCAATGGTTTTCGTGTGCCACGGTACAGGTTATTCGCGCTCGTTTTCCTGGTGTTGTTGGTCTGGCGTACTTGGATGACTTTTTGTTTCTGTCTCGTACCGCCGCGGAGCTGTCAGGAATTGTTGATTTTCTAAAAAGCATAGGTTTTCAGCTTAATTTTGCCAAGTCAGTGTTGCACCCTGTCTCTAGGCTAGTGTACTTAGGCGTAGACATAGATTTAAATGCCCGCTGTACACGTGTCTCGCCTGATACGTTACGTCACTTACGCGTCGCGCTGTCTGTTTGCAATGCGACGTGGCCGGCTCTGTGGCGTCAGCGCCTGGCAGGTTATCTGAATTTCGTAAGACCGTGCCTTAAATTGCCATTAGAGTTGGTGCATGCTGTGTTGGACGGAGACTGGGCCAGTTGCGTGGCCGCACTGCCGTTTATTGTCTGTACCGACACACTCACTGCGGACGATCTGGTTAACTGTCGTGCAGTTCATGAACGGGCTGTTTTTGTCGACGCGACGCCCGATTGCATCGGCATTGTTCAGCAGGGTTGTGCGCCTGTCTCCGTTGCGTTACCTGTAACTTTGCCGATATATTTAGCGGAGTATTTGGCGGCGCTGACGGCTGTGTTGTCGCGTGACATGTCGCAAACTGTGTTATATTCCGATAATTTAGGAGTGGTATTTAATTTACACAAAGGTCGCTGTCCGCGCAAATGGCTTAGCATTTTACTTTCTGTATTTAAGTTCCGCTCATTTTCTGTTCGCTTTGTTTCCACTAGCGTGAACCCCGCCGACGCGGCGTCCCGCAATTTCCCGCCAACTGTCGGCCAATAGCGGACCGGGGGTGTGCGGTGGCGCGTGCAGTGTGTACCAAGGGCCTGCTGACAGGTCAGATGGGGTTATGGGTGACCAATGAGCGGCGAGCTGTGGCGGTGTGCCACCAGATGTGTCAGCGGTGTCTCGCTATCCGGCGCAGTCTCGACTCTGTCCCTGTTGAGAATAGACGTACGAGAGTTTTTTTTGACCTTTTGAGAGAGAAAAAATGCAGAAAAAAGTCAGAAATTTGTCGAGATATAGTGAATTTAGTGACGTCACCAAACACGATTTTCACACAAAAATCGGCTGAACTTTGCCAGACCGTACAAATGCCGCATTTCAAGAAAAATGCAATAAAAAAAAAACGCTAAAAGGTAGACAAGTGCAAGGGCTACAAACCAGCGATCTCGAAATTTCGGAAATTTTGGTTTTTGACCCCAAAAAGTTCACACAAAAACTTTTTTGAAAAAATGCTCACAAAATCAAATTTTTCAAAGATATTGAAAAAAACGGAATATGTCAGATAACGACATATGGGCAACTGCCATACCAAATTTCAAAATGATACGATTTTTTTTTACTGTCATGGCATATAAAGTATGGGTAAATCATGACGTCATATTTTGAAATTGCGTTTTTTGGCTTTTATTGACCGGATACAGACAAATAAATGCCAGCAATGTTTTCTTAAGATTAAACTGATATAGAAACATGCTTTTTGCATTTCGATTTATCAGTTTCAAATTTTGACCTTCAGTGATCTGAACTTGACCTGAACTTGACACTAACTTCACGTAAATGAAATCAGGTGGTTAAATGACTACCACTATAGAATTATACGCGTAAAAGCATCCATAAAACATGTGCTGCATGACTTTCGTAGATATTTTGTGTGTAGTGACCTTTTGTGACCTTGACCTTGACCTTGATCTTTTCCAGCAATCTCACTTTAGCTCATGTGGGATATGTATCATACATTTGACAGCACTTTGGGTGATTATAGGCGCAATCGAAGGCCGTTGATGGCAAGTATTGTCCACAAACTCAAATACTTCGATGTTGACGTTTGACTTGACCGTGACCTGACATGTGACCTTAATTTGAAATGTTCAGTTTGCGTTAAGCTTATCTCATTGAGAGATTTCGAATGCCGCCTTGCGCGTCCCGCTGCGATCATTAGTTCTGAAGATACCAGGGGGCTACCCCCCCAGTGAGTCGTGTTACATTATATACCCCAGTGACTGACGGGTTAACCCCCCCCCCCCCCCCCCCAGTGAGTCGTGTTACATTATATACCCCAGTGACTGCCGGGTTAAACACACCCCCCCCCCCCCAGTGAGTCGTGTTACATTATATACCCCAGTGACTGCCGGGTTAAACACCCCCCCCCCCCCCCCCCCCAGTGAGTCGTGTTACATTATATACCCCAGTGACTGCCGAGTTAAACACCCCCCCCCCCCCCAGTGAGTCGTGTTACATTATATACCCCAGTGACTGCCGGGTTAACGCTCCCCCCCCCCCCCCCCAGTGAGTCGTGTTACATTATATACCCCAGTGACTGCCGGGATAAACACCCCCCCCCCCCCCCACAGTGAGTCGTGTTACATTATATACCCCAGTGACTGCCGGGTTAAACACCCCCCCCCCCCCCCCAGTGAGTCGTGTTACATTATATACCCCAGTGACTGCCGAGTTAAACACCCCCCCCCCCCCCCAGTGAGTCGTGTTACATTATATACCCCAGTGACTGCCGGGTTAAACACCCCCCCCCCCCCCCCCAGTGAGTCGTGTTACATTATATACCCCAGTGACTGCCGGGATAAACACCCCCCCCCCCCCCCACAGTGAGTCGTGTTACATTATATACCCCAGTGACTGCCGGGTTAAACACCCCCCCCCCCCCCAGTGAGTCGTGTTACATTATATACCCCAGTGACTGCCGAGTTAAACACCCCCCCCCCCCCCCCCAGTGAGTCGTGTTACATTATATACCCCAGTGACTGCCGGGTTAAACACCCCCCCCCCCCCCCCAGTGAGTCGTGTTACATTATATACCCCAGTGACTGCCGGGTTAAACACCCCCCCCCCCCCCCAGTGAGTCGTGTTACATTATATACCCCAGTGACTGCCGGGTTAAACACCCCCCCCCCCCCCCCCCCCCCAGTGAGTCGTGTTACATTATATACCCCAGTGACTGCCGGGTTAACCCCCCCCCCCCCAGTGAGTCGTGTTACATTATATACCCCAGTGACTGCCGGGTTAACCCCCCCCCCCCCCCCCCCCCCCAGTGAGTCGTGTTACATTATATACCCCAGTGACTGCCGAGTTAAGTGAAGCACAACATGGGATGACGATTGAAACGACGATTACAACTAAGTATTGAAATATATTCGACCACGGTTTTTTACTGTAATTTTCGATTCCTCTACTGTCTTGTCTACCCCCCCCCCCCCCCCAAAAAAAACTCCATTAACGCTCTTTTTTTTCTTTACAGAGGAATACTGCGAAACGGAAAAGCTCGTGATGGTGAATGAGCTTTCTTGATCGACTGCTGCCTTCACTCCATTGTGCATGCAGTATAAAAATGTATGATCATCCG
Source organism: Chirona hameri (assembly GCA_036785665.1). Taxonomy (NCBI): domain Eukaryota; kingdom Metazoa; phylum Arthropoda; class Thecostraca; order Balanomorpha; family Balanidae; genus Chirona; species Chirona hameri. The sequence goes on along the minus strand of JAXIVJ010015428.1, from coordinate 10,975 downwards.
TTAATTCAGAAGTGTCGGGAAATACCCATTACAAGACGTGTGCGCTCGAAATCCTTCAATGGTCATGACATGTAATTGGAAGAATAATATTTATTTGCCAAAGTGATGCGCTGTGAAACTGATAATGTGCCTTATGTGTGAGACGTGCAAATGACACCACTGTCTTTGTCTCGTCAAGACGCATCGCCCCCATATGCAGCATGACCTACCTGGGTCACCAAATGACCTTGACCTGAGGTCAAATTTTGCCGTTAACCTGACTAACTCACCATTAATATGTTTCGAAGCTCCTTGACGAGACAAACACGATGGTGTTAAACTTATTGCTGTTATGTGTAATCGATAACAATAAACAAGTTATGAACGAGTAACTTTTGGGAGGAAAATGCTCTCGTGACCTTTGGTGACCTTTGGAGCCTTTACTATTGACCTGAGGTAAAATCTGAGGACATAAAATGACATTTTGTTTTCAACAGCTTTCTATCGCTTTTTCCTCTTTGTTCCTAGCTATCATAATTCCCGAGATATTTAGGGATGTTCAAAGCGAAGTGAAAGCGAGTTCAAAGCATTTTTACCTATGACACTTAAATGCCGGGCAAACTGAATTATTTCTCCGTCTGGGTGAATGCCCTGTCCTTTAGCTACAAACTGACAGCGAAGTTGTATTTCACTTGCAGAAGTAAAGCGGGCAGTTACTGGGGTATTTTCCATAACACGGCTTGCTGGAGGGGGTTATTTTCTCCCTTGAATCTCCAAAACTATTTTACCGATTTAAAAACTTCAAACGGCATTGCCCTTGACAATTAATCGACGAAAACTCAATATTGCTGACATCAGGGGGGCGTTTAACGCCTCCCCCCAGTCAATGACGTTCTGCTGAGACCCCAGTCAATGCCGGGTTAAAACAAAAACAAAATTATGACACAGTATTGGATGAAAATGCTTGTTCTCACACAGCTCAAGCTGGGCCTGGACCAGTGATCTGCCGAACATTGCTGAAAACGGGTGTTTTATTTAAATAATTTCTGCTGAGTTCATGTCTCATAATTTTACTTCTGCAAAATGGGGAAACATTTGTGTTAGGAAGATTCGAAGAGCATAAGCAAAACAAATCGCCCTTTAACCCTATTTGTAACAGGGGGGGGGGCGGATTCCGCCCCCCCCCCCCCCCCCTCATGTTTTTCGCAGATATCTCCAGAACGGCTGGGAGCAGGCCCATGAAATTTTGGGACTTTTCATAGAATTAAATACCGCATTTGGAGTTAAAATTTTAGTTCTTAACCTGAACAGAGGCGGTTCCAGGGCACAGTTTTGGGTGGGTTTGGAGGCGACATTTGGCGATAATACGGAAATGCGATCTTCACGGTTTCTTCCTAACTTTCTCAAGTATGAAGGAGTTACATCGGTTTACGGTGATTGCAACAAGTGCAAATTAGTTGATGTTATTGAAATATCATAAAAATTGCATGGCAGAGGCGGTTTCAGGGGCTTGAAAAGGGGGGGGGGGTTTCCAGGAAGTATTCAATGCTTGGCGGGACGCCAATAGAGCGATGTAAGGGACATTTATAGCTATCAAGATGTAAAAGATAGCTTCTGCTTCCCTTATTTGCATAATTTATTACATATAGAGTTTCAGGGGCGTGTCCAGGCACATGAAAAGGGGGTGACTGGCATGGTGATGACGATATGCCAGCGATAATGGCGCAATAGACGTTTAGCTTATAATGATATATGCACATATGAGGCCAGAAAAGGGAATAAAGTCATTTTTTGCAGAGGCGCGCTCAGGAATAGAAGAAAGGGGGTCATATTATCGCAAGGGAACTAAGAGGCATGGGCGTACAATGACATAACATACTGCAGTTTTCGAATGAAACACGCACCACAGGCTACTCTACGAACGATTATAAGATAATAGGCGAGTCCAGGTAGGGTAAAAAGGGGGGTAAGCAATGTTAATTGAAGTTGTATGTGAAATAGTCACAGTTGACTAGTTAGTATCATACTAGCGGATAATATACTTATCAAAAGGTCTTACGCCGCCCCAGTTTGTATCCTGGATACGCCTATGATGAAGTACAACATGCAAAAAGGAACTACCTACGATCAGTAACATATTTATAGTGCTGAGTAGCAACTTGTCTGAGGTTAATATTTTTTCCCAATTTGACCTCCCTTTTTCACTAACCTGGTACCGCCTATGGCAAAAAATATGATTTATAACTGTTTTTTCTAATGTCACAATCACATACCATTTCATTTTTTTTTTTTTTAAACATAAAAAATTGTTTGATTACGCATTTACTTCACCCCCATATTGAGTGACCTGAACACGCCTATGATTTTTGAATTTTTAAACGTCACCGTTATATATCATTTTCCAATTCAATCTCTATCGAATCCTATTGGTTGTGTTAAAATTGGACGATAAACATGAAAGCTATGTTGGATCAAAAATACCACTAAAATGTGTCGTTTTTGCCCCCTTGTTCCACCCTATCCAAAATTGATATTTGTTTATTATTTATAAATGTAGATCGTGTTAAGGGGAACCAAACGCCGTTTCATTTTTGAAAATCGGACGGGTAGATCTCGAGATTTCCGGGGGGCGGAATCCGCCCCCCCCTCCCCTCTGTTACAAATAGGGGTAGCCAGGAGCCTGTTACAAATGGGGTTAAACCATTACAATAAGAAATTAAAGTATTGCAAAACCAGTACAATTTTAGGACTGTCCAGTTCGGAGCAAGAAATGATATTCATAAAACAAATGTTCAAGATCAGAAACAAAGTGAACTAGCTTATTAAAATGAAGTGCAATTTGGGTATAACATTGACATGAGATTTAGATTCAGATTATATTCACATGAGGTCAACAACAGCTGGGGGCTTTCCACACACGCACATAATCATAGGTAAAAAAGTATAAGGAGTAGAGTGTCAATATAGCTAAAACATTGCCTAAATCAGGAGACATTACAACATTGACTGTAATGTCTCCTCACTTTGGCCTAACCATCCATATTCCTGGTTCCCGCTCTAACATAAGAAGAGTCTATCCTATTCTAAAGGAAATCTTAGTTATTATGGGTACTTTTGAAATATTATCTCTGGTATCTCTGGAGTTATCCAATATTGGTAGGTAGGTAGGTAGGTACATACCTACTTACAATAATACTAGATTCACCATGGTATCAGTTTTTACAAGACAACAAACAACATTTTCTTAACTTGGATCTAGTTTTATGTAAGATATCTCATACATTTTGTTTTGTGTGTAACATTGCTGTCTCGTCTCTGTTAGTTTAACTTTTTGGTGTATCTCTGGAAAGTCAAGATGTTTAAACATCTCTGGAAAATATAAATTACAACTTCTGAAGCATCTTGAATACCTGAACACATCTAACTTAGGATTCCAAAAACAACAAGTTCCAGGGTCCCATAATGATGTTGTCACGTAATGTGACAGATTGTGTGCTTTGGAAGTGAGTTGGTGACAGCCTAGACATTTTTTGCACCTCTGGTCTCGGTGGATGCATTTGGCGCGCAAAATAACTATATTTAACGCATGTGCAGTCAATAAATCAGTATGATTCGTGTGTCTGACACTTTTAAGTACCATTCTAAGCTTTGATGACCTTGGGTCAGGTCAAGGTCTCAGAGTCCCACTGAGGTACGAGGTAAGTTCACTTATCCATTTAACATTGGCATGAGCTATATTTACTAGCAAAATACATTGGGTTACGAAGAGCCTTCCATCTTTAATTTAAAATAAAATACTTTGGTCAGTGCTTGCTCTTGACTTTTCATTCAACATCCACTTCCCATCGAATTGCGGCACTATGCAGAACATGACAGAGAATGTTCATTAGGTCACAAGGTCATCCGAGGTCACATGGTTGAACTGCGATTACGGTCATTAGGCGTTGTAATACATGTTCATGGGTTCGTTTTTTCGTCCAGAACGCGTAAAATGACCTTAAAACATTGTTCTGTATGTATGAGATGGTTGTGTATGCCATAATGATTAAATTAAAATATGTTGGGATGATCATATTAACATGGCAATATTTATTTTGTATATAAACAATGGCCGAAATAACAGAATCAAGCTTTCGTTTTTACAACATCTTCAAGATCTTACACAATCTTGAAGATGTTGTACAAACGAAAATTGTATTGTGTTATTTCGGCCATTGTTTATATAAAAAAATAAATATTGCCATGTTAACCCGCGAGTTACTGGGGTATATTTCATAACGCGACTTACTGGGGTGGGAGGGCTATTTTTTACCCCCCTCATCTCGGATCTCCGGAACTACTAGACCGAATGTAAAAATTCGAACGGCATTTGATAGCCCTGGGAAATTTATCGAGGGAAACATAATATTGTTGACCTCGGGGTCACCGATGACGTTACAGGTCAGGTCAAGTGCAAAATGTTTTTTTTTTACCCTATTTGTACCCTATTTGTAACAGGGGGCGGATTCCCCCCCCCCCCCCCCCCCCCTCTTGTTTTTCGCAGATATCTCCAGAACGGCTGGGAGCAGGCCCATGAAATTTTGGGACTTTTCATAGAATTGAATATCGCATTTGGAGTCAAAATTTTGAGTTCTTAACCTGAACAGAGGCGGTTCCAGGGTACAGTTTTGGGTGGGTTCGGAGGCGATATTTGGCGATAATACGGAAATGCGATCTTCACGGTTTCTTCGTAACTGCCTCAAGTATGAAGGAGTTACATCGGTTCACGGTGATTGCAACAAGTGCAAATTAGTTGATGTTAATGAAATATCATTAAAATTTCATGGCAGAGGCGGTTTCAGGGGCTTGAAAAGGGGGGGGGGGTGTCCAGGAAATATTCAATGCTTGGCGGGAAGCAAATAGAGCAATGTAAGGGGCATTTATAGTTATCAAGGTGTAAAAGATAGCTTCTGCTTCCATTATTTGCATAATTTATTACATATAGAGTTTCAGGGCGTGTTCAGGCACATGAAAAGGGGGACCTGACTTGGTGATGACGATATGCCAGCGATAACGGCGCAATAGACGGTTAGCTTATAACTATATATGCACATATGAGGCCAGGAAAGGGAATAAAGTCATTTTTTGCAGAGGCGAGCTCAGGAATGAAAGAAAGGGGGTCATATTATTGCAAGGAAACTAAGAGGCATGGGCGTACAATGACATAACATACTGTAGTTTTCGGATGAAACACGTACCACAGGCTACTCTACGAACGATTATAAGATAATAGGCGAGTCCAGGTAGGGTAAAAGGGGGGTAAGCAATGTTAATTGAAGTTGTAAGTGAAATAGTCACTGTTGACTTGTTAGTATCATAATAGCGGATAATATTCTTATCAAAAGGTATTGAGCCGCCCCAGTTTGGATCCTGGATACGCCTATTATGAAGTACAACATGCAAAAAGGAACTATCTACGATCAGTAACATATTTATAGTGCTGGGTTGCAACTTGTCTGAGGTTAATATTTTTTCCAATTTTTACCCCCCCCCCCCCTTTTCACTAACCTGGTACCCTGCCTATGGCAAAAAAAAATATGACTTTAACTGTTTTGCTAATGTCCAATCACATACCATTTCCATTTCTTTAAAAAAAAACACATCAAAAAATTGTTTTATTACGCATGTACTTTCACCCCCCATATTGATTGACCTGCACACGCCCTATGATTTTTTGAATTTATCAAACGTCACTGTCATATATCAATTTCCAATTCAATCTCTATCGATTCGTATTAATTGTGTTTAAAATCGGTCGATAAACATGAAGTTATGTGGGATCAAAAATACCACTAAAATTTGTGGTTTTTTGCCCCCCTGTTGCCCCCCCTATCAAAAATTAATATTTTTTTGTATTATTGAGAAATGTAGATCGTGTTGAGGGAAACCAAACGCCGTTTCATTTTGAAAATCGGACGGTAGATCTCGAGATCTCCGGAAGGCGAATCCGCCCCCCCCCCCCCTGTTAAAAATAGGGGTAGCCAGGAGCCTGTTACAAATAGGGCTAATACCCCAAAACTACTTGGGATACATTTATGGTGACCTGTGACGTCACAGAGATAAAATTCCCTAAATTGTGGCATTTGGCCAGATTTGGCATTCATGACCTCGTTTGACCCTTGAAGATATGACAAAGGTCAATAACATTTAAGGAAATGTAGATTATCATATCACCTACATACCTGTAAGTTGATCGTTCTATCCTCATACGTTCGGAGATATTAGAGGGAGGAGCACTAAAGTGCACGTGAGTGTAGTGTCCGCTGCGCGTGTTAACCGCTGGGGCCCGCAGCCGAACACGCCCCGCCCCGCTGTGGGGACAAATTCTGCCCCCTCGTTATTTTCCGAACCAATAACCCGACCGAGACGCGCAAGGTAGCAATCGAAAGCTCTCAATGAGGAGCATCTCAAACATACTTGAAATTCTTAAAATAAGGTCACATTTCAGGTCACGGTCAGGTCAAAGGTCATAAATCGGGAAATTTGAGTTGATGGCCATACCTTCCATTAAAAGCTTTTATATTGTAACTATTACCACACAAAGTGCTCTACAAACGTATTACTGTCTCTGCCGCATAAACGAAAAGCGAAATTGTTAGCAAAGGTCAAGGCCAACATCAGGTCACAAAAAGGTCACTAATAGCAAGAGGTCTACGAAAGTCATGCGACACATGTTTTATGGGTTATTTTACACGTATAAATCGATAGTAGTCATTTTTATACAACCCGAATCCATATCATGACCCTTAGGTGAAGTTCAGATCAAGGTCAGGTCACATAAGGTCAAAATTTAAAATTGATTAATCTAAATAAAAAAAGTATTTTTCTAGACCAGTTTTGTCTCCGAAATACAGTGGTAGCATTTATTTGTCGGTATCTGGGTCACTAAAAGCAAAAACATGCAACTTCAGGAAATATCGTCATGGAGTTACTCATACTTAGGGACCTATACGTCAGTAAAAAAATATATGCTTTGCTTTGAAATTTGGTTTCGGTATCGTTCATACTTGGTGCTCCAAGATACATTCTGTTTTTTTTATATATCTTGAAAAATGATTTTGTGAACATTTTTCCGAGAAAAAAATCACTTAGTTTATATTTTTGTTGTCACAAAATCGACATTTCAAAAATTAGAGATAGACATTTTGAGAGAATGTCATTTCCGTTCTTTGACGTTTTTATTTACATAGTGTATCAAATACTCTACGATTTGCTATCATTATGTTCTACGATTTGCAGTCATTTTTACACCAAAAATAGCATGACATGACATCCTTAAAACGTCATTATCTTCTAAAGTACCAACATTAGTTGCATTGAATTTTGGGTGAGAGGACGTATAATTGATGCAGCATCAGGTACTAAACGTTTTACGTTAATATCTATCATAGTTCTCAGTTATTCCCGCACCATGCCGGTGCTCGGCGCCACCTTTGTCGTGCCGGGGAAGTGTGGGTGCATTTTGACGTCCCCCTGTAACTCGTCTCCTATGGGACTTAGACAAACAAGAAAATAACGTTCGAAAGTTGGTGACAACAAATTTCGAAACTATTTGGGTCATGTTTTGGCTCAGGGTTAATATTAAAGTCACCAGAGGTCATCAAAGATCAGATTTTCCAGATTTAGGACTTCGCTTCGAACACCCACAAATATCTCTGGTGCTATGCTAGCTAGGAACACACGAACAAAAGCAATGGAAAGTTATTGCAAAATTCAATCGCACTTGGTGTCATCAAATTTAAACTATGGTCAACAGTTTAGACTCAAGAGGTCAAAATGTCAAAAAAGGCTATTTTTGGCAAACTGTTTTTCGCAAATAAAATTTTCCCTTATACAGATATTCATAATTATGACGTCATTGTGTTTATCTCGTCAGGGAGCTTTGAATCATTTTCAAGTGACCAGGTTACGTCAACTTAGAAATTTAACCTCAGGTCAAGGTCAAGTGGTGACCCAGATAGGTATGTTGCATATTGGGAGGGACGTGCCTCGATGAGACAAACACATTGATTCCGGTTTAAATTATCTATCTTCATTCTGTCGAGAGTTGTTGACAAAAAAGTGTTGGTGACCTCGGATGACCTCGGCTGACCTTTTAGGGGATCACTGAACAATAAATGCACCTGGTTCATCAATAATGGCCTATGATAACATGATCCAGAAGGAATTGGACTGCTATCATGCGTATCTTCGGAATAGGAAGTATTCGAATATTTCCCTCATTGACTTGTGATGGGAGGTCACGAAATTGACCCCACCTAGGTCACCGATATACAAAATCTGAGATATAAGAATTGTAGGTTTGTACCTATGACCTTATGAACTCCTAAGAGGTTTGAACTGATCAGCCAAAAACTGTGGCTGTGGTATGACCGCAAACTGTTTTTAATGTGGGGTCACGTGACCTGGCCTGGTGGCCCTGACCTGAGCTGATCGAGGGTCAATAATTTTAGACTATGTGGGTAATTGATGCCCCAACAGCTGTACCAAAGTTCGAAATATGGGTAAATAGGACTAATTAATTATGCATTGATGTATAATGTATAATGAGGGGGTACCGGGCGCCGGGCGGGTTATGGGCCCTTATGTGAGGCAGTTGACCAGTCATGGACGGGTATATAGGGTCAGTGGGCCCGGTAAGGGGCCGGGTACCAGTATTAGGTGCCCGTGGCGAAACACTGGTGTCCGCGACAGCCGTGGCAGTGTTGAGCGGTCCCACTCCCGACTAAACAAACTAGTCACCGTTTGTTTGTTGCAGCGTCCCAGGAAGTGGCGCCAAAGGCGGAGCCCACGCGCCAAAAGTTGGGGGGGACATCAGGATTCTAAAGACGAGAATATAGCCATGCAGCACCCTCTGCTAATGCCCAATTCCTTGCGATTACGCATCATCGTGTATCCCCCCCCTCCCCCCCCGCCCCCACTTCCATCGCTTTACGACGCCCGTGGGAGCTGCTGCAGCTCCCATCACCAAGCCCCGGCAGTACCCGGCCGTCCAGCTGTGCTGAGGCGTCGCCCGCGGCCAGCAGCGACCGGAATTGTACGGTAGAGCTGCCATTTTAATCTCAATTGCACTTGTCCACCGGGTGGCGGCTGGCTAGACATTGAGATTAGGACATTGTAGGACGATACACTATATTTCGTGTAAAAAATACCGTGAATGGTTCATGGTGTGCATAAAACCCTGTTGCCAGAGGTTGCCCGCGCAGGGGCGTAGGAGCGTCATGGAAAGAGTGGGCGGTGGTGGTGGTGAGGGGAGGGGGGGGGGGAGAAGTGTGAAAAGGGTGGGGGGGGGAGGATCAGGCCAGTGAAACTTCCATCTCCTGATGAAAATACAATCCCCGTGTGTTTTTTTCTTCGGATTTGAGCTGGTGGTGTTTCGGTGTACTTTTGCCGTCTAAAAAAATGCACCATTTGTGCAAAAATATGACCAAAATAAGAGAGTCATGCCCCCCACCCCCGCCAGCCCCCAGTGCTTCTCATGCCTATGTTTCCACGAACTGCCGACCGCCCGACCAGCAATCCTCCAGCGCCGCCGGCGTCCGGCCTGCACGCCTTGTTTATCAGTCAGGACCACTCGGCACTCAGCTGGCACGCCATGAGTCACAGATCGAGCTGTCGCTGTATGTGACCGGACAGCCCAGTGGAACGGGCCCAGCAGCAACGGGTGGCATGTGTCAGCTCAGCCGACAACGGGCCCCAGCAGTGGTGTTCACTGCGGTGACACGTGTATTGGTGTAGGTGTGGGTGTGTCATGCTATCTGGAATGTCCGCCGGACGGCTGGGCCGCGGTCTCGAGGGGACGTTGTATTAAGATGTAACATATTACGATAGTATATATATATATATATATATATATATATATATATATATATATATATATATTATATATATATATATATATATATATATATATATCACTGGCCAGAGGGCCGCCGTCACTGGCCAGAGGGGCGCGCGTCACTGGCCAGAGGGGCGCCGTCACCGGCCAGAGGGGCGCCGTCACTGGTCAGGTATTACCGCGCCTCCGGCGCGGAAATTGGTCTGCTTACGAGGGCACTTCCGCGCCTTCGGCGCAGGGGCGGGAGGCCCCCCCCTTTTATCCGCCCCTGTTGTTACACTTCGGGAATTCGCGAGCCGGTCACGGCCGACGCCCCCCCCCCCTCCGTGTCTCAGCGTGAGAAAGCGGTCCTGAGTCCGTCGGGCCGAACGGCAGCAGACGCTGAGTCTAGCACCGACAGAGCAGCAGTTTGGTAATGTGAGTGCCCACGGCCCATGCTGACGCGAGGAGCACGTCATGTCCCCGATGGCCCTCCATTGTTCCCGGCCGGTCACGCCTCGCCTATCGCACATGCAGATTGTGTGCATTCTAGGGAACGATTGTCAGCAGCTTGGTACGTAACTGAAGTCAGAACTTAAGTCACTAGGCACGTGAGCACGTACAGACCAGTACTTCATATTTCAGGTTTGAACTTATGTAAAAGCGTCCGCTCAGTCATCGCCCAAAAAGGCGTTTTACTGGAAGGAATAAATTAATAAGTGGTGGTGTTATCAGCTTCAGAAGAGTCTTGCGTCGTGACCTCGCGAAAATGTCGGAGGTGATAACTCAGCATTAGGGGTCTACGCCACGCCTTTTAAATTGGTGGGTGGGATGGGATCGAGGGAAGGCCGAGTGGTCGCCGTCAGCGAAAAGTTGTTGACCGGGGGGGGGGGAGGGGGGGCGTCAGCGAAAAGTTGTTGAGGGGGTGGGAGTGAAGCATCGGAGAAAGCTTGTTGAACAGGGGAGATGCAACAAATACTTAGTACAACTGAACACTGATTTATAGTCGTGTGTAAGGGGAAAACTGGGGCCCCCTGCCTCAATAGTGGGGGGACACGCCCCCCCCCCCACCCACCCCCTATGTCGGAGCCCCTGCTCAGCAACCGTTGCTAAGATTGTGTTGAAACTTGCACAACGTAT
>JAXIVJ010015427.1:27500-31638 GCA_036785665.1 Chirona hameri | reverse complement strand
CAACATCATCATCAACATCATCATCAAAATCATCATCAACATCATCATCAACATCATCAGCAACATCATCAGCAACATCATCAGCAACATCATCAACAACATCATCATCAGGAACATCATCATCAGCAACATCATCATCAGCATCATCATCATCATCATCATCATCATCATCATCATCATCATCATCATCATCATCATCATCATCATCATCATCATCATCATCATCATCATCATCATCATCATCATCATCATCATCATCATCATCATCATCATCATCATCACCATCATCATCATCATCATCATCATCATCATCATCATCATCATCATCATCATCATCATCATCATCATCATCATCATCATCATTATCATCATCATGCCCGGAGGCGGTGTTGTACCGCCTCCGGGCATACTACACCGCCTCCGGGCATACCACACCGCCTACGGGCATACAACACCGCCTCCGGGCATACTACACCCTCCGGCATACCACACCGCCTCCGGGCATACACCCCCCTCCGGCATACAACACCGCCTCCGGGCATACAACACCGCCTCCGGGCATACACACCGCCTCCGGGCATACAACACCGCCTCCGGGCATACAACACCGCCTCCGGGCATAACGCACACCGTCTCACGTCATCATCAGCAACATCATCAGCAACATCATCAGCAACATCATCAGCAACATCACCATGCAACATCATCATCAACATCATCAGCAACATCATCAGCAACATCATCAGCAACATCATCAGCAACATCATCAGCAACATCATCATCAACATCATCATCAACATCATCATCAACATCATCATCAACATCAACATCATCATCAACATCATCATCAACATCATCATCAACATCATCATCAACATCATCATCAACATCATCATCAACATCATCATCAACATCATCATCAACATCATCATCAACATCATCAGCAACATCATCAGCAAACATCATCATCAACATCATCAGCAACATCATCAACAACATCATCATCAGCAACATCATCATCAGCAACATCATCGTCAGCAACATCATCATCATCATCATCATCATCATCATCATCATCATCATCATCATCATCATCATCATCATCATCATCATCATCATCATCATCATCATCTCATCATCATCATCATCATCATCATCATCATCATCATCATCATCATCATCATCATCATCATCTCATCATCATCATCATCATCATCATCATCATCATCATCATCATCATCATCATCATCATCATCATCATCATCATCATCATCATCATCATCATCATCATCATCATCATCATCATATCATCATCATCATCATCATCATCATCATCATCATCATCATCATCATCATCATCATCATCATCATCATCATGCCCGGAGGCGGTGTGGGTACCGCCTCCGGGCATACCACACCGCCTCCGGGCATACAACACCGCCTCCGGGCATACAACACCGCCTCCGGGCATACCACACCGCCTCCGGGCATACAACACCGCCTCCGGGCATACAACACCGCCTCCGGGCATACCACACCGCCTCCGGGCATACAACACCGCCTCCGGGCATACCACACCGTCTCACGTCATCATCAGCAACATCATCAGCAACATCATCAGCAACATCATCAGCAACGTCATCAGCAACATCATCAGCAACATCATCAGCAACATCATCAGCAAACATCATCAGCAACATCATCAACAACATCATCTCATCAGCAACATCATCATAAACAACATCATCATCAGCAACATCCTCATCAGCAACATCATCATCAGCAACATCATCCTCAGCGACATAATCATCAGCAACATCATCATCAGCAACATCATCATCATCATCATCATCATCATCATCATCATCATCATCATCATCATCATCATCATCATCATCATCATCATCATCATCATCATCATCATCATCATCATCATCATCATCATCCTCATCATCATCATCATCATCATCATCATCATCATCATCATCATCATCATCATCATCATCATCATCATCATCATCATCATCATCATCATCATCATCATCATCATCATCATCATCATCATCATCATGCCCGGAGGCGGTGTGGTACCGCCTCCGGGGCATACCACACCGCCCTCCGGGCATACAACACCGCCTCCGGGCATACAACACCGCCTCCGGGCAAACCACACCGCCCCCCGGGGCATACAACACCGCCTCCGGCATACAACACCGCCTCCGGGCATACCACACGCCTCCGGGCATACAACACCGCCTCCGGGCATACAACACCGCCTCCGGGCATACCACACCGTCTCACGTCATCATCAGCAACATCATCAGCAACATCATCAGCAACATCATCAGCAACGTCATCATCAACATCATCAGCAACATCATCAGCAACATCATCAGCAACATCATCATCATCATCATCATCATCATCATCATCATCATCATCATCATCATCATCATCATCATCATCATCATCATCATCATCATCATCATCATCATCATCATCATCATCATCATCATCATCATCATCATCATCATCATCATCATCATCATCATCATCATCATCATCATCATCATCATCATCATCATCATCATCCATCATCATCATCATCATCATCATCATCATCATCATCATCATCATCATCATCATCATTATCATCATCATGCCCGGAGGCGGTGTTGTACCGCCTCCGGGCATACAACACCGCCTCCGGGCATACACCACCGCCTCCGGGCATACTACACCGCCTCCGGGCATACCACACCGCCTCCGGGTATACAACACCGCCTCCGGGCATACTACACCGCCTCCGGGCATACCACACCGCCTCCGGGCATACAACACCGCCTCCGGGCATACTACACCGCCTCCGGGCATACCACACCGCCTCCGGGCATACAACACCGCCTCCGGGCATACACACCGCCTCCGGGCATACAACACCGCCTCCGGGCATACAACACCGCCTCCGGGCATACCACACCGTCTCACGTCATCATCAGCAACATCATCAGCAACATCATCAGCAACATCATCAGCAACATCATCATCAACATCATCAGCAACATCATCAGCAACATCATCAGCAACATCATCAGCAACATCATCAGCAACATCATCATCAACATCATCATCAATATCATCAGCAACATCATCATCAACATCAACATCATCATCAACATCATCATCAACATAATCATCAACATCATCATCAACATCATCATCAACATCATCATCAACATCATCATCAACATCATCATCAACATCATCATCAACATCATCATCAACATCATCAGCAACATCATCAGCAACATCATCATCAATATCATCATCAACATCATCAACAACATCATCATCAGCAACATCATCATCAGCAACATCATCATCATCAACATCATCATCAACATCATCATCAACATCATCATCAACATCATCATCAACATCATCATCAACATCATCATAAACATCATCATCACATCATCATCAACATCATCAGCAACATCATCAGCAACATCATCATCAACATCATCAGCAACATCATCAACAACATTATCATCAGCAACATCATCATCAGCTACATCATCATCAGCAACATCATCATCATCATCATCATCATCATCATCATCATCATCATCATCATCATCATCATCATCATCATCATCATCATCATCATCATCATCATCATCATCATCATCATTATCATCATCATGCCCGGAGGCGGTGTTGTACCGCCTCCGGGCATACCACACCGCCTCCGGGCATACAACACCGTCTCCGGCATACTACACCGCCTCCGGGCATACCACACCGCCTCCGGGCATACAACACCGCCTCCGGGTATACTACACCGCCTCCGGGCATACCACACCGCCTCCGGGCATACAACACCGCCTCCGGGCATACAACACCGCCTCCGGGCATACCACACCGCCTCCGGGCATACAACACCGCCTCCGGCATACAACACCGCCTCCGGGCATACCACACCGTCTCACGTCATCATCAGCAACATCATCAGCAACATCATCAGCAACATCATCAGCAACATCACCAGCAACATCATCAGCAACATCATCAGCAACATCATCAGCAACATCATCATCAACATCATCATCAACATCATCATCAACATCATCATCAA
>JAXIVJ010015426.1:22500-31638 GCA_036785665.1 Chirona hameri | reverse complement strand
CACAGACACAGACACAGACAACAGACACAGACACAGACACAGACACAGACACAGACACAGACACAGACACAGACACAGACACAGACACAGACACAGACACAGACACAGACACAGACACAGACACAGACACAGACACAGACACAGACACAAAGACACAGACACAGACACAGACACAGACACAGACACAGACACAGACACAGACACAGACACAGACACAGACACAGACACAGACACAGACACAGACACAGACACAGACACAACACAGACACAGACACAGACACAAGACACAGACAACAGACACAGACACAGACACAGACACAGACACAGACACAGACACAGACACAGACACAGACACAGACACAGACACAGACACAGACACAGACACAGACACAGACACAGACACAGACACAGACACAGACACAGACACAGACACAGACACAGACACAGACACAGACACAGACACAGACACAGACACAGACACAGACACAGACACAGACACAGACACAGACACAGACACAGACACGACACAGACACAGACACAGACACAGACACAGACACAGACACCAGACACAGACACAGACACAGACACAGACACAGACACAGACACAGACACAGACACAGACACAGACACAGACACAGACACAGGACACAGACACAGACACAGACACAGACACAGACACAGACACAGACCAGACACAGACACAGACACAGACACAGACACAGACACAGACACAGACACAGACACAGACCAGACACAGTCACAGACACAGACACAGACACAGACACAGACACAGACACAGACACAGACACACGACACAGACACAGACACAGACACAGACACAGACACAGACACAGACACCAGACACAGACACAGACACACACAGACACAGACACAGACACAGACACAGACACAGACACAGCACAGACACAGACACAGACACAGACACAGACACAGACACAGACACAGACACAGACACAACACGACACCGACACCAGACACACACACACACACACAACAGACATCACACACACACACAGACACAACACACTCAGACACACACACACACACACAGCACACACACACACTCAACACACACACACACAGACACAACCATAATCAGGCCTGCACCACGCACACAGACCACACACACGCCACATCAGGGCATGCAACACCGCACACAGACACACACGTCACCATTCAGGGCCTGCAACCCCGGAAACAGACACACACAGCACCATCAGGGTCTGCAACACAACCAGTCACAATCAGCAGCCATACCCGACACAGACATTCAGTACAATCAGGCTGAACCACACACAACACAACACGTCACACTATCAGGCTGCAACACCGCACACAGACACAGACCATTCTAGGACATCATCCTCACACAGAAACTAAACGTCACCAATCAGAGGCAGCAACACGACAGAACAAGCAGAATCAGGGCAGCAGACACAGACACCAATACATCAGACACATATACATTAACCTCACAACCTGAGACGAGCACATATCAGGGATGTAAGAAAAACATACCCTCACAATAAGCTTAATGGAAGAATATAGATATAAGTATATATGATTCATCCATATATATAACCACATTTCCCAATCCTATCAGATAAATGTATATATGGGATAATTAGATGGGAAGGATTAGTGATAATTTATGGAATATAAGATTAATTATTGAGAGTGTGATGAGGGAGGTTGGGAAGATCATTGGGTGGAGATTTACCTGTATATAATATGTATGGAGTGTGAGGAAATGTTTGTTAATAATTTTATTTCTGGTGCGTAGTTTTGGTTATAGTGGTAATGACATGTAGTTGGGCGGATTGCATTCAGTCCAGAATAAGTGTTCTAGTGTGAAGCGGGGCTGAGTGCCGGCCAACAAACACCCCTCTCACTCAATCAGCTCACTCAACACCTTCTTACCACTCAAGCTCCGCGCTTACCCCCTACTCCTACATCTCTCCCACCTTATCCCTATCCTACCCCTCTAACCGTCCGCATTATCTCCCTTGCCACACATCACCTCTACACCTATCATCTCCTCTCTCTCAGAGAGCCCCGCGGACGTCAGCTTCCACCTTCTACCACTAACACTAGCCGTCAGGTAGTACCGTGCCGAGCAGAGTGCCCCCAGGTTCATCATCCACCTTACCACTCTATCACACCATCCCCACTCCCCCCCTCCCACCTAAAACACCATCCACCCCACAGTAAAGTATTGAGAGCAGTGAAGTCCTGACACATTATCTCACCACTACTGCCTGTCAACAACTAAACACATATTCACACACTTCCTACTACCCTCTCATAGAGGGCACTCCGGTGGACAAACAGCTAAACAGTCTGGACACACCCAGTCTCCAGTCGGGAGGTGGACGATGGTAAATCGTTCCTACTTCCACTACTCCATAACAGGTGTACCAGAAGTAGGAGTGTGAAGAAAGCGTGATAGGACTGGGTCATTAAAATAAGCTTACCTATACATCTAGGTGACTGTAAGATGTCAGCTACTGGTTCTTAACCCTATCCATACTTCGCTTGGAGGTCGTAGATATGAGAGTCTACGGTTGAGAGCTTCTTGTGGTCTATGGGACTATACATACCAAGTACAAGGAAGTATGTAGGGGCATGAAAGGGGGAATAGAGGAACTCATATGATCTAAATGTTGGGGGGAGTTGGTATTACTAGATTACCATCCCATAATTCCCTATGGTATAATTAGGCAGATGTATGTGTGAAGAAAGGCGTTAGAAGGTGTTAGGTGGATAGGTGGATGAGGCTAGTAACCACTCCACATGAATAAAACTTCTTATAGAATAAGGGGGGGGAATATTAGATATAAAGGAGGTAGAGATGAGTAGAGATGGTTAGTTGGGTGGTAATCAGGGCTATTCTATCATTAACTATTAACCATCCATTATTCAATTCCCCCTCACCCCCTTCCTTACCCTCCCTACCTCCTCAAGGATATGAAGTTAGTGTGAAGAAAGAGGGCACCATACATACATTACTATAACTTCAGGTACTACTTTGAGAAGAGGGTATGAGAATGAGGTGAATATATGATATAAAGATGAAGTATTCACCCCCTACCTTACCCTGTACCTATTATCTCTACAAGTACTAGGTAATGAAGTATTGACGAAAGAGTGATCCTAGGAATAAGGGGAATATCAGTGGAAACACAGATCAGAGTAAGGTCGCCGACTAGAGAGCGCCGGCTGGACGTCGTATGTCAGCGCATTGAAGGGTGGATATATGACACTTGAAAGTACAGGTACCCGGCCTACAGAGAGCGCCGCTTGAACTTCAGGTTCATCGCCACTGTTGGCAAAACATGAACACTAGGTAGCAGGTCCGGCCGACAGAGAGGCCGCTAGCTGGTTCAGACCACCTGGTGCCACACAGCAAGACCGTCAGTCCGCGACAGAGGAGCGCCGCTGGAACTTCAGTTCATCGCACCTTTTGGCCACAGCAGCACACCGTCTGGTCGCCGACAGATAGCGCCCGCATGGAGGTCGTCAGTGCAGAAGCCACCGTGGTGGAAGGCCGTAGAATCACTCAGCCCCAGGTCCACGTCAGTGAGACGCCGCTGGAGTCAGGTCAGTAGAACCTGTGTGGAAACACACCCGTAGGTAAGAATGTCAGAGAGCCGTGCCCTGGACGTGCAGTTCATCTCACCTCCCTGCAGGCCTCACAGCACTACTCATCGCACTGTGGCACACGCACACCGTCAGGTCCGCCGACAGAGAGCGCCGCTGGAACGTCAGGTTCATCGCAACCTGTGGCCACACAGCACACCCGTCAGGTCCGCCGACAGAGAGCCGCCCGCTGGAACGTCAGGTTCATCGCCACCTGTTGGCCACACAGCACACCCGTCAGTCCGGTCCGCCGACAGAGAGCCGCCCGCTGGAACGTCAGGTTCATCGCCACCTGGTGGCCACACAGCACACCGTCAGGTCCGCCGACAGAGAGCCGCCGCTGGAACGTCAGGTTCATCGCCACCTGTTGGCCACACAGACACCCGTCAGGTCCGCCGACAGAGAGCCGCCCGCTGGAACGTCAGGTTCATCGCCACCTGTTGGCCACACAGGCACACCCGTCCGTCAGGTCCCGCCGACAGAGAGCCGCCCGCTGGAACGTCAGGTTCATCGCCACCTGTTGGCCACACAGCACACCCGTCAGGTCCGCCGACAGAGAGCCGCCCGCTGGAACGTCAGGTTCATCGCCACCTGGTGGCCACACAGCACACCCGTCAGGTCCGCCGACAGAGAGCCGCCCGCTGGAACGTCAGGTTCATCGCCACCTGGTGGCCACACAGCACACCCGTCAGGTCCGCCGACAGAGAGCCGCCCGCTGGAACGTCAGGTTCATCGCCACCTGGTGGCCACACAGCACACCCGTCAGGTCCGCCGACAGAGAGCCGCCCGCTGGAACGTCAGGTTCATCGCCACCTGTTGGCCACACAGCACACCCGTCAGGTCCGTCCGCCGACAGAGAGCCGCCCGCTGGAACGTCAGGTTCATCGCCACCTGTTGGCCACACAGCACACCCAGTCAGGTCCGCCGACAGAGAGCCGCCCGCTGGAACGTCAGGTTCATCGCCACCTGTTGGCCACACAGCACACCCGTCAGGTCCGCCGACAGAGAGCCGCCCGCTGGAACGTCAGGTTCATCGCCACCTGTTGGCCACACAGCACACCCGTCAGGTCCGCCGACAGAGAGCCGCCCGCTGGAACGTCAGGTTCATCGCCACCTGTTGGCCACACAGCACACCCGTCAGGTCCGCCGACAGAGAGCCGCCCGCTGGAACGTCAGGTTCATCGCCACCTGGTGGCCACACAGCACACCCGTCAGGTCCGCCGACAGAGAGCCGCCCGCTGGAACGTCAGGTTCATCGCCACCTGTTGGCCACACAGCACACCCGTCAGGTCCGCCGACAGAGAGCCGCCCGCTGGAACGTCAGGTTCATCGCCACCTGGTGGCCACACAGCACACCCGTCAGGTCCGCCGACAGAGAGCCGCCCGCTGGAACGTCAGGTTCATCGCCACCTGTTGGCCACACAGCACACCCGTCAGGTCCGCCGACAGAGAGCCGCCCGCTGGAACGTCAGGTTCATCGCCACCTGTTGGCCACACAGGACACCCGTCAGGTCCGCCGACAGAGAGCCGCCCGCTGGAACGTCAGGTTCATCGCCACCTGGTGGCCGGGTTCTTCGCCACCTGGTGGCCACACAGCACACCCGTCAGGTCAGGTCCGCCGACAGAGAGCCGCCCGCTGGAACGTCAGGTTCATCGCCACCTGTTGGCCACACAGCACACCCGTCAGGTCCGCCGACAGAGAGCCGCCCGCTGGAACGTCAGGTTCATCGCCACCTGTTGGCCACACAGCACACCCGTCAGGTCCGCCGACAGAGAGCCGCCCGCTGGAACGTCAGGTTCATCGCCACCTGTTGGCCACACAGGACACCCGTCAGGTTCGCCGACAGAGAGCCGCCCGCTGGAACGTCAGGTTCATCGCCACCTGTTGGCCACACAGCACACCCGTCAGGTCCGCCGACAGAGAGCCGCCCGCTGGAACGTCAGGTTTATCGCCACCTGTTGGCCACACAGCACACCCGTCAGGTCCGCCGACAGAGAGCCGCCCGCTGGAACGTCAGGTTCATCGCCACCCTGGTGGCCACACAGCACACCCGTCAGGTCAGGTTCCGCCGACAGAGAGCCGCCCGCTGGAACGTCAGGGTCATTGCCACAATGGGGCGAAAATGGAATAAACAATATGCAATTATTGCGATGGCTAGAAATCCACCATAAATGTGAGCATGCAAATATCTGAGTTAATACACTCCTTAGTAGCGTATATTCAGATGAACGCAAGAGAAACTTACCTCCTGCGAGGCCCCGAATCCGAAGCGCGACTCCTCGAAGTTCTGATCGAAGTTGCCGCCCGAAGCCGCCGGCGCCGGCGCCGCCGCGCTGGCCGAAGTCACCAAATATCTTTCTGAACAGCTCCTCAGGGTCCACTTGTGAATGGAAGTCCCACTGCTGGCCGCCGAAACCGCCGGCGGCGCCTGGCGAACGGCAGACAGACACACATACACACCCGAGTCAGGGGCAATGTCACCATGCTGCTCTAACCAAACAATATCCAACGGATGGAGGAAATAAACAGTGAAGATATATGCAGCAAATTAATGATATTTGTGATAAATATGCTGTAAAGTATATAAATAAATCTAACAAAAGATGACATTGACATCAACCTCATCTGGCGGTCACACAGCAGATAGTCGCATAGTTATGGGCCATGTTCTTTGCGTGAGGATCCCCGAGAACTGTGTATGGAGCCTCAGATTATGGAGCTACTGCTGACGTCACAATGACGAATACTGTGCTCCGTGGTTACACCGAACCACACTGCATACGTCATTGTGACGTAAAAAGCAGCTCCATACACAGTTTTCGGGGACCCTCAAAAATCCTGACGCAAATAATACGGCCCTGGTCACACAGCCGACAGACAGTGTGTTACTGAGGGGGCACTATTGTGCCCTCTCAGTAACACATTGGATCTGCACATACCATGTGCAGCTGTTAGAGCTGCACACGGCGTGTCAGTGCTGGGTGTTGGCCCAGGTGGGTGGTGGGTGTTGGGTGGTGGGTGTTGGGTGGTGGGTGTTGGGTGTTGGGTGATGGGTGTTGGGTGCTGGGTGCTGGGTGGTGGGTGGTGGGTGGTGGGTGGTGGTGGTGGGTGGTGGGTGGTGGGTGGTGGGTGGTGGGTGGTGGGTGTTGGGTGTTGGGTGATGGGTGATGGGTGTTGGGTGTTGGGTGTTGGGTGGTGGGTGTTGGGTGTTGGGTGCTGGGTGCTGGGTGGTGGGTGATGGTGATGGGTGATGGGTGATGGGTGGTGGGTGGTGGGTGTTGGGTGTTGGGTGCTGGGTGCTGGGTGTTGGGTGTTGGGTGATGGGTGATGGGTGTTGGGTGTTGGGTGCTGGGTGTTGGGTGATGGGTGATGGGTGATGGGTGATGGGTGTTGGGTGTTGGGTGCTGGGTGCTGGGTGATGGGTGTTGGGTGGTGGGTGTTGGGTGTTGGGTGTTGGGTGTTGGGTGGTGGGTGCTGGGTGCTGGGTGTTGGGTGCTGGGTGATGGGTGATGGGTGATGGATGATGGGTGATGGGTGATGGGTGATGGGTGGTGGGTGGTGGGTGCTGGGTGATGGATGATGGATGATGGGTGATGGGTGATGGGTGATGGGTGATGGGTGATGGGTGATGGGTGATGGGTGTTGGGTGTTGGGTGTTGGGTGTTGGGTGTTGGGTGTTGGGTGGTGGCCCAGGTGGGTGGTGACTGGTGAGCCAGTGAGTGGTGACTGGTGAGCCAGTCAGTGGTGGTGAGCCAGTCAGTGGTAGCCAGTCAGTGGTGGTGAGCCAGTCAGTGGTGGTGAGCCAGTCAGTGGTGGTGAGCCAGTCAGTGGTGGTGAGCCTGTCAGTGGTGGTGAGCCAGTCAGTGGTAGTGAGCCAGTCAGTGGTGGTGAGCCAGTCAGTGGTGGTGAACCAGTCAGTGGTAAGCCAGTCAGTGGTGAGCCAGTCAGTGGTGGTGAGCCAGTGAGTGGTGGTGAGCCAGTGAGTGGTGGTGAGCCAGTGAGTGGTGGTGAGCCAGTGAGTGGTGGTGAGCCAGTGAGTGGTGGTGAGCCAGTGAGTGGTGGTGAGCCAGTCAGTGGTGGTGAGCCAGTCAGTGGTGAGTGATGGTGACTGGTGAGCAAGCCTTACCGGGCTGGCCGCGGCCGGCGTTGCCCATCTGCTCTCGGGTGGCGCCCCACGCATCATACTCGCGCTTCTTAGTGTCATCACTAAGTACCTGCCACAGACAAACCAATACACATCAAGACAAAATAAATAAATAAATAAATAAATAAATAAATAAATAAATAAATAAATAAATAAATACACACACACACACACACCACACACACCACACACACCACACCCACCACACCCACCACACCCACCACACCCACCACACCCACCACACCCCACCACACCCACCACACCCACCACACCCACCACACCCACCACACCACCACCCACCACACCCACCACACCCACCACACCCACCACACCCACCACACCCACCACACCCACCACACCCCACCACACCCACCACACCCACCACACCCACCACACCCACCACACCCACCACACCCACCACACCCACCACACCCACCACACCCACCACACCCACCACACCCACCACACCCACCACACCCACCACACCCACCACACCCACACACCCACCACACCCACCACACCCACCACACCCACCACACCCACCACACCCACCACACCCACCACACCCACCACACCCACCACACCCACCACACCCACCACACCCACCACACCCACCACACCCACCACACCCACCACACCCCCCACACCCACCACCCCCACCACACCCACCACACCCACCACCCCACCACACCCACCCACACCCACCACACCCACCACACCCACCACACCCACCACACCCCACCACACCCACCACACACACCACACACACCACCACACCACACACACCACACACACCACACACACCACACACCCCACACACACCCACCCCACACACCACACACACCACACACACCACACACACCCACACACCCACACACACCACACCCACCACACACCCACACACCACCCACACACACCACCCCACCCCACACCCACACACCCCACACACACCACACACACCACCACCCCCACACACCCACACCCCCACCCACACCCACACCCACACACACCCCCACACCACCCACACCCCACCCCCACCCCACCCACCCCCACCACACACACCACACACACCACACACACCACACACACCACACACCCCACACACCCCACACACCCCACACACCACACCCCACCACACCACCACACACACACACACCCCACCACACCACACACACCCCACCCCACCCCACCCACACCACCCACACACACCCACCACACCACACACACCACACACACCACACACACCACACACACCACACACACCACACCCACCACACACACCCACACACCCCCACACCACCCACCACACCACACCACCACACACCACACACA
>JAXIVJ010015426.1:0-17500 GCA_036785665.1 Chirona hameri | reverse complement strand
TTGCTGACAGATTGACAAATCGCTCTTAACCCCCCCCCCCCCGGTCAACAACTCGCTGATGGCTGATGGTCTGCTACCCCCTATCAACAACCTTTTGCTGACAGCTGACAGCCTGCTACCCCCCCCCCCCCCCCCCAGCGCTCAACAAATATTTAGAAATATGCCACTGGATGCGCCCCCCCCCCCCAAAAAAAAAGTATAGATCTGCCAGTGCCTAACTGGAAGACTTGCTCCTGGTTGCTGTGTTGAAGTGGGCAGAAAAAATTACAGAAACATACAATGTGTCTTACTGAAACATGTTGACATACCTACTTACCTACCTATATACATAAACATTTCAATTTTATGGATGCATGCCAATGCAGAAGTTAAAGCTGGCATCAATTCCACACTTGAATCCTGTATCCTGTTGAGAGCACCTCAGATGGCTTCCCTTCAGTCTTGATCATAAAGGTGGGATAGCCAACAGTGAAAGCAGTAGGTACATTTTCTTGATATTTTGTTTAAAGGAGACATTGCTTTCACCAATCCAACTAAACAGTGCTGACAATGGTTTTTTTCTTCTTATTCCAGGATACCATATTACATTTATAACTTACTGATTTATTTCTGCAAGATGATTGATATTCTTGCACTATCATTCTTTGAAATGTCAGATTTTAGATGTATTCTGGCCCTCATGATTTGTTTCACCTTGCTGGGGATATTCATGATTAGGTATGTATGGTATTGACTATTGTATTTGGTTGCTATCTTAGATGTCACAAACCATGTTGTCTGGAGTACTCCGGCTGGGTGGCAGCAAATCCCATGATGGCTCATCATGCATCAACTCACCTGTCGGCTGTCACTGACCTTGACTGACTTGTAGCTTTGACCATTATGCTGTTTCAGTTACTATTCAGTCAGTACACTGCAACTATTCATATGTTAAGCGAGGAGAAGCAATACACAGACTCCCTTGACTGTTCCATTTCAGAGAGCATCACCATAGTGTGATCATCTTTGGTCTTACGATGGTGCTGCCGCCGTTCTCAGGGGTCCGGCCATGTTTGCTCAGTCTTCTGTAGTGCGCTGGACGTCTCAGGATGCAGTGCAGGTGCACCTGGACCCCCTGTACATCCCGTTCTCACTGGATGTGCTGGGAGGTGAACGGGACAGCGCTGGCAGCGCCGGTGAAGAAGCTGCACCCAGTGTTGGTATGTCATTGCTGAATTCACGCCCTGTGCATATTCACGGTATTTGTCCCTGGACTGACTGGTGACCATGTGCAATGAAGGTGACTGCTGTGTGGGATGTGTCATGCCTCAGAGATGGAATGAAGGTGACTGCTTTGTGGGATGTGTCATGCCTCAGAGATGGAATGATGGTGGCTGTATGTGTTGATTGTGTATGTGTGTTTGTGTTTCTCAGTGGTGCGCTGTCAGCTGAAGACAGAGAGTATGTGTTGATTGTGTATGTGTGTTTGTGTGGCTCAGTGGTGCGCTGTCAGCTGAAGACGGAGAGCCCGTGTCGGGTCCGGCTGCTGTGGAACGTTCCATTCTCGGCACTCAGCCGCCTGCTCAACCAGATCACAGCCTCTGATGTCCTGCTCTACAGCTGCCAAACGCTCAGGTACGCCACTTAGCCTGCGTTATAGGACACCGCTCACAGCCTCTGGTGTCCTGCTCTACAGCTGCCAAACGCTCAGGTACGCCACTTAGCCTGCGTTATAGGACACCGCTCACAGCCTCTGGTGTCCTGCTGTAGGTACGGCCGTCAAACACCCGGTACCAGTCATGGCCCGAATTACGGCCCGGCTGATCCCGGAGCATTCTGCCCACCCGCTGTCGTGCCTGCTGTCCCGGTGTAGTCGTGTGTGAAGTGGGTGACACGGCGCGTATATGTCTGCCGCCGGTACAGCTATGATCCCGGCGAACACACCATCGAGGCAGCCGACAGCGGGGGCGCGCCGGAGGATGTGGCGACGCCACGGAGAAGCCACTACTCTCTGGTGGCGGCGGTGGAAACTACATCGGTTCCTGAGAGCCCCAGCTCTGTGGTGAGTCCGGCGGTAGATTTGAAGTGTGATTGCTATAATATTGTAGATGAGAGTTGAGGTTCAGCCTGTGCGCAACTTGATGCATCGTTTATGCGAATGGATTATTCGAACATTCGAGTTCTTAGCATATTGCAACTTGCAACGAACCGCTCGAATCCTAAGGATTGTGATTTGAACTTGGAAACCTGCAGCGGCTACGGAAAACGGAAAACCTTCAGGCCACAGATTTCCGGAGACTTGAGTCTGAATGTTCGTTAAGACTGAACGCTGCTGTCCGGCCGTTCCGGTCGCGTTTCTTGTCTGCTGCTGTCCCGGCCGGTCCGACTGACGTCTGGCGTTGTTTGCCCTACCGGTCACCAGGTGGCTCTGCTGGTGGTGATTCACGTGCGAGACGCGGCAATACCGATGCCGACGGCGGCGCTGCACCGCTATGTGCGTCAGGCGGACGGCCGTGTCACCCTGCTACAGGTGGGTCTGATGGGAGCCAGTCGCAGGCACTGGCACACAGTCTAAGACACCCAGTACTGTATCACCCAGTACTGTCTCACCCAGTACTGTATCACCCAGTACTGTATCACCCAGTACTGTCTCACCCAGTACTGTCTCACCCAGTACTGTCTCACCCAGTACTGTCTCACCCAGTACTGTATCACCCAGTACTGTCTCACACAGTACTGTCTCACCCAGTACTGTCTCACCCAGTACTGTCTCACCCAGTACTGTCTCGCCCAGTACTGTCTCACCCAGTACTGTCTCGCCCAGTACTGTACAGTGTCCCAGGCACCTACTCCGGCCACGGGGTCTTCATACCTCCCCGCCCCTGCCCCCCCCCCCCCATCCGCCCGGTCGTGTCCGAGACTGCTTGCCGTGCTGTGTGTAGAGCATGGGCCACAGACCAGCGATCGGCGTCCGATATATTGGTACATTTTGTTTATTCGACGAGGAAGTGTTGGGTCTGGTTACTGTGTGGTCACTGTCTGCCGTCCTGTGTTCCTGGCAGGTCAGGTCTGCCGTCCTGTGATCCTGGCGGGTCAGGTCTGCCGTCCTGTGATCCTGGCAGGTCAGGTCTGCCGTCCTGTGATCCTGGCAGGTCAGGTCTGCCGTCCTGTGATCCTGGCAGGTCAGGTCTGCCGTCCTGTGATCCTGGCAGGTCATGTCTGCCGTCCTGTGATCCTGGCGGGTCAGGTCTGCCGTCCTGTGATCCTGGCAGGTCAGGTCTGCCGTCCTGTGATCCTGGCAGGTCAGGTCTGCCGTCCTGTGATCCTGGCAGGTCAGGTCTGCCGTCCTGTGATCCTGGGAGGTCAGGTCTACCGTCCTGTGATCCTGGTGGGTCAGGTCTGCCTTCCTGTGATCCTGGCAGGTCAGGTCTGCCGTCCTGTATGACAGGTCAGGTCTGCCGTCCTGTATGACAGGTCAGGTCTGCCGTCCTGTGATCCTGGCAGGTCAGGTATGCTGTCCTGTATGACAGGTCAGGTCTGCCGTCCTGTGATCTTGGCAGGTCAGGTCTGCCGTCCTGTGATCCTGGCAGGTCAGGTCTGCCGTCCTGTGATCTTGGCAGGTCAGGTCTGTCGTCCTGTGACCCTGGCAGGTCAGGTCTGCCGTCCTGTGATCCTGGCAGGTCAGGTCTGCCGTCCTGTGATCCTGGCAGGTCAGGTCTGCCGTCCTGTGATCCTGGCAGGTCAGGTCTGCCACCCTGTAATCCTGGCAGGTCAGGTCTGCCGTCCTGTGTGGCGGGTCAGGTCAGGTCTGCCATCCTGTGATCCTGGCAGGTCAGGTCTGCCGTCCTGTGATCCTGGCAGGTCAGGTCTGCCGTCCTGTGATCCTGGCAGGTCAGGTCTGCCGTCCTGTGTGGCGGGTCAGGTCAGGTCTGCCGTCCTGTGATCCTGACAGGTCAGGTCTGCCGTCCTGTGATCCTGGGAGGTCAGGTCTGCCGTCCTGTGATCCTGACAGGTCAGGTCTGCCGTCCTGTGATCCTTACAGGTCAGGTCTGCCGTCCTGTAATCCTGACAGGTCAGGTCTGCCGTCCTGTGTGGCGGGTCAGGTCAGGTCTGCCGTCCTGTGATCCTGACAGGTCAGGTCTGCCGTCCTGTAATCCTGACAGGTCAGGTCTGCCGTCCTGTGATCCTGACAGGTCAGGTCTGCCGTCCTGTGATCCTGGCAGGTCAGGTCTGCCGTCCTGTGATCCTGGCAGGTCAGGTCTGCCGTCCTGTGATCCTGGCGGGTTAGGTCTGCCGTCCTGTGATCCTGGCAGGTCAGGTATGCCGTCCTGTGATCCTGGCAGGTCAGGTCTGCCGTCCTGTGATCCTGGCAGGTCAGGTCTGCCGTCCTGTGATCCTGGCAGGTCAGGTCTACCGTCCTGTGATCCTGGCGGGTCAGGTCTGCCGTCCTGTGATCCTGGCAGGTCAGGTCTGCCGTCCTGTATGACAGGTCAGGTCTGCCGTCCTGTGATCCTGGCAGGTCAGGTCTGCCGTCCTGTATGACAGGTCAGGTCTGCCGTCTTGTGATCTTGGCAGGTCAGGTCTGCTGTCCTGTGATCCTGGCAGGTCAGGTCTGCCGTCCTGCGATCTTGGCAGGTCAGGTCTGCCGTCCTCTGACCCTGGCAGGTCAGGTCTGC
This sequence comes from Chirona hameri, assembly GCA_036785665.1. Lineage (NCBI taxonomy): Eukaryota > Metazoa > Arthropoda > Thecostraca > Balanomorpha > Balanidae > Chirona > Chirona hameri. The sequence continues at coordinate 12,845 of JAXIVJ010015426.1, read as the reverse complement.
CGTCCTGTAATCCTGGCAGGTCAGGTCTGCCGTCCTGTGATCCTGGCAGGTCAGGTCTGCCGTCCTGTGACCCTGGCAGGTCAGGTATACCGTCCTGTATGACAGGTCAGGTCTGCCGTCCTGTAATCCTGGCAGGTCAGGTCTGCCGTCCTGTGTGGCGGGTCAGGTCAGGTCTGCCGTCCTTTGATCCTGACAGGTCAGGTCTGCCGTCCTGTGATCCTGGGGTGTCAGGTATGCCGTCCTGTGATCCTGACAGGTCAGGTCTGCCGTCCTGTGATCCTGACAGGTCAGGTCTGCCGTCCTGTAATCCTGACAGGTCAGGTCTGCCGTCCTGTGTGGCGGGTCAGGTCTGCCGTCCTGTGATCCTGACAGGTCAGGTCTGCCGTCCTGTAATCCTGACAGGTCAGGTCTGTCGTCCTGTGATCCTGACAGGTCAGGTCTGCCGTCCTGTGATCCTGGCAGGTCAGGTCTGCCGTCCTGTGATCCTGGCAGGTCAGGTCTGCCGTCCTGTGTGGCGGGTCAGGTCTGCCGTCCTGTGATCTTGGCAGGTCAGGTCTGCCGTCCTGTGATCCTGGCAGGTCAGGTCTGCCGTCCTGTGTGGCAGGTCAGGTCTGCCATCCTGTGATCCTGGCAGGTCAGGTCTGCCGTCCTGTGATCCTGGCAGGTCAGGTCTGCCGTCCTGTGATCCTGGCAGATCAGGTCTGCCGTCCTGTGATCCTGGCGGGTCAGGTCTGCCGTCCTGTGTGGCAGGTCAGGTCTGCCGTCCTGTGATCCTGGCAGGTCAGGTCTGCCGTCCTGTGATCCTGGCAGGTCAGGTCTGTCGTCCTGTGATCCTGGCAGGTCAGGTCTGCCGTCCTGTGTGGCGGGTCAGGTCTGCCGTCCTGTGATCCTGACAGGTCAGGTCTGCCGCCCTGTGATCTTGGTAGGTCAGGTCTGCCGTCCTGTGATCCTGGCAGGTCAGGTCTGCCGTCCTGTGATCCTGGCAGGTCAGGTCTGCCGTCCTGTGTGGCGGGTCAGGTCAGGTCTGCCGTCCTGTGATCCTGGCAGGTCAGGTCTGCCGTCCTGTGTAGCGGGTCAGGTCAGGTCTGCCGTCCTGTGTAGCGGGTCAGGTCGGGTCTGCCGTCCTGGGCGGGTCAGGTCAGGTCTGCCGTCCTGTGATCCTGGCAGGTCAGGTCTGCCGTCCTGTGATCCTGGCAGGTCAGGTCTGCCGCCCTGTGATCCTGGCAGGTCAGGTCTGCCGTCCTGTGATCCTGGCAGATCAGGTCTGCCGTCCTGTGATCCTGGCAGGTCAGGTCTGCCGTCCTGTGTGGCAGGTCAGGTCTGCCGTCCTGTGATCCTGGCAGGTCAGGTCTGCCGTCCTGTGATCCTGGCAGGTCAGGTCTGCCGTCCTGTGATCCTGGCAGGTCAGGTTTGCCGTCCTGTGTGGCGGGTCAGGTCTGCCGTCCTGTGATCCTGACAGGTCAGGTCTGCCGTCCTGTGATCTTGGTAGGTCAGGTCTGCCGTCCTGTGATCCTGGCAGGTCAGGTCTGCGTCCTGTGATCCTGGCAGGTCAGGTCTGCCGTCCTGTGTGGCGGGTCAGGTCAGGTCTGCCGTCATGTGATCCTGGCAGGTCAGGTCTGCCGTCCTGTGTAGCGGGTCAGGTCAGGTCTGCCGTCCTGGGCGGGTCAGGTCTGCCGTCCTGTGATCCTGGCAGGTCAGGTCTGCCGTCCTGTGATCCTGGCAGGTCAGGTCTGCCGTCCTGTGATCCTGGCAGGTCAGGTCTGCCGTCCTGTGATCTTGGCAGGTCAGTTCTGCCGTCCTGTGATCCTGGCAGGTCAGGTCTGCCGTCCTGTGTGGCGGGTCAGGTCAGGTCTGCCGTCCTGGGCGGGTCAGGTCAGGCCTGCCGTCCTGTGATCCTGGCAGGTCAGGTCTGCCGTCCTGTGTGGCAGGTCAGGTCTGCCGTCCTGTGATACTGGCAGGTCAGGTCTGCCGTACTGTGATCCTGGCAGGTCAGGTCTGCCGTCCTGTGATCCTGGCAGGTCAGGTCTGCCGTCCTGTGTGGCAGGTCAGGTCTGCCATCCTGTGATCCTGGCAGGTCAGGGCTGCCGTCCTGTGATCCTGGCAGGTCAGGTCTGCCATCCTGCGATCCTGGCAGGGCAGGTCTACCGTCCTGTGTGGCAGGTCAGGTCTGTCGTCCTGTGATCCTGGCGGGTCAGGTCTGCCGTCCTGTGATCCTGGCAGGTCAGGTCTGCCGTCCTGTGATCCTGGCAGGGCAGGTCTGCCGTCCTGTGATCCTGGCAGGTCAGGTCTGCCGTCCTGTGTGGCGGGTCAGGTCTGCCGTCCTGTGATCTTGGCAGGTCAGGTCTGCCGTCCTGTGATCCTGGCAGGTCAGGTCTGCCGTCCTGTGTGGCAGGTCAGGTCTGCCATCCTGTGATCCTGGCAGGTCAGGTCTGCCGTCCTGTGATCCTGTCAGGTCAGGTCTGCCGTCCTGTGTGGCAGGTCAGGTCTGCCGTCTTGTGATCCTAGCAGGTCAGGTCTGCCGTCCTGTGATCCTGGCAGGTCAGGTCTGCCGTCCTGTGTGGCAGGTCAGGTCTGCCGTCCTTTGATACTGGCAGGTCAGGTCTGCCGTCCTGTGATCCTGGCAGGTCAGGTCTGCCGTCCTGTGATCCTGGCAGGTCAGGTCTGCCGTCCTGTGTGGCAGGTCAGGTCTGCCGTCCTGTGATCCTGGCAGGTCAGGTCTGCCGTCCTGTGATCCTGGCAGGTCAGGTCTGCCGTCCTGTGATCCTGGCAGGTCAGGTCTGCCATCCTGTGATCCTGGCAGGTCAGGTCTGCCGTTCTGTGATCTTGGCAGGTCAGGTCTGCCGTCCTGTGATCCTGGCAGGTCAGGGCTGCCGTCCTGTGATCCTGGCAGGTCAGGTCTGCCGTCCAGTGATCCTGGCAGGTCAGGTCTGTCGTCCTGTGATCCTGGCAGGTCAGGTCTGCCACTCTTTGCGTCTGTCTCGCAGCCTCTAGCCATTCGCCACTTCCCTGAGTGCTCTGCCGGGCTGTTTGGACCGATCAGAGGCCGTATTCACGTCGACTTCGTAAGTGGATTTTCTTTCTTTAGAAGATTTTTGTATTCACGTTGACAATCTTACGATTTTTCTTACAAACTGTCTGGATAATTGAGAATTAAGAAAGTATTCACGTCGATATTCTTACGAAAATTCTGTATTCACGTCGCTTTTCTTAAGAAAGGTTGGAATAATTGAATTTATTTTTAGGCCACTTACAGGCGAAGCTTCCAACGGGATCGTTCAGCCTAGATGACACTGAAAATAAACAAATAGCACAACAATTAGTTGCGAACATCTGTGACCATCAAATTTGTATAACAATACAAATAATGACACATTTATTTCATACCTGCTTAGGTACACACATACGTAATCCAACTCACACATCACAACTATACAGGAACAGTTCAATGGGATTTGACATTCGTTTACCGAGTTCCACAACATTCAACATTGTCCCGGTTCCGGTCGTTTACATAACGTCTTAACCATAGGACATGTTCACAATGCCTTCTCCATTAACCAAATATAAATGTGTCATTAGATCGTACTCGTGCTAGATACGAAAGTGAGCTCTCATCATTAAACCACCATATCCTATTTCAAAGGCAAGTAGTGATTATTGTTGCGGAAATCTTTAAAGGGAGATAATCACTTTTTCCACAAAAATTGAGTTGGCACCTGAAATCGATAGACGAGGCCAAAATATGATGTAAATTCATCACATTTTGCATATAAATATTCCTACCGAAAGATATTGGCAGTTTCCTACCGATAAGCGATCCACGCTTATATCGGTCGGTACTCAGCAAGTACTCGGTAACGAATTCAGAAAATTAGCCTCCTACGCGTGGTTATTTATCATGAAGGTATGCAATATGTTTCCTGCACTCTATCTTTTGCGAATATGTGCCAACAATTTATGAACAATCAACAATCATTTGAAAAAGTGCATTGACATCGGCAGTTTAACTTGGCACCGGCCAAGCTAAACTACGGCGACCTATTTAGTGTCGGCGATTTGTTTTCAAGTGCCCATTCAACAACGTTGAACAGATTGATGCAAAAGCGCCAGATGTTGCGCTTTCCAATAGTGGAGGGAAAATACCGATCATTAATTTCCCCAAACTTCCAACTTTGAATTAGGGAATAATTTATTGAATTCTTAAATTTAGATAACATTGTAATACCATAACGGTAGCCAAAGAAATTGTTGCTAACAAAATCAAAAGGTGATTATCTCCCTTAACACATTTTTGGTTTTATATTATGGATGTATTGCATAATGCATTTACGAAGACGAACAATTGCGATCCATCGCGTACCTACCAAGTTTTGCAGACACAAAGAAATGCATGCGTCTCGTATTCTTTCGTCGGCAAGTAATATACATATGAGTGAGCAATATCACAATTCCTTGTTTACATTTCTTCTTCATTGGTATTAGGTACTGCACAGTGCACAATACTGAAGGGAAATAGCAGGAGTAAGGGGAATTCTGAATGGGAACAGTATGGCATAAAGGGGTGTTTTGGATGATACTGATAGGGAATAAGGATGAGTTCTGGAGGAGAGTAGTATGGAATAAGAGGGTTCTGGAGGGGAGCAGTGAGGAGTATGATGGAGTTCTTAAGGGAGTATGTCGCGGGGGGGAGTGTATGGGGTGTTATAAGGGGGAGTTATTGGGTGTATGTTGTAGGGAGTTATTGGGAGTCATTTTTGGCAACTCCCTTTTTTAACTCCCTTCTAGGTACAAACTTGTCTCTCAGTGAACAATCTGCTAACGTGTGCCATCGCACTCAGCCGTCTTTTCTGTTCGGATGTGAACGAGGCAAGGCGCTGTACCGGTTGTTCCCAAGGCATTGGAAGCGCCTTTGTTTATGTGTGTTGTTTTCATTGATCCGCAAACATGGAGCCATGTTTTTTGCATGCCCTTACTTTGTCACGCTTCTGGTACATACCACACGATCTAAGCTTTATCGTTGACCGCCATTGGTGAAAGGAAAGGAGCTATTTTCATCTTTGGGTTTATTTTTGATGGGTTATTCCTATCATTCAAGCGATGAACGATATAAGTCAGCGGTGTCGATTTTTCAAAACGATTGGGGGCCTAACGGGGACGGATCCAAGGGGCCTATATCAGCGTAATGGCTTCCCCAAACGATTTAAATCGGTCACAAAATGACACATTTTCTGCTTTTAAAAGAAAATATGAGGAATAGGTGCATTGTAGTGGGTTTTAAATCAGTTGTGAATGCACATATAAACAGTCTCATGAGTTTTGGCCTTGTGTCGGACGGCTCCTCAAACCAAAGTTTTTGGGCCGAGCCTCCGACCGACCAATGATTCTCAGAATGACCGAGAGCTCTCTCAAACTGGCAAAGGCCCTCTTAGGCCTGACAGTGGCCATCTTGGACAAGCCTAGGGCATTTTCAGGTATTGCAAAGGCCCTCTCAGACTCCCTTTCTCAGGCCTCGTATGGACCCTCTCAGGCTGGCATAGGTAACAAATTTAAGACCTGGCAAGGGGCCTCTCAGACCGTCTTCTCAGGTCGATCGATGATCCTCTCAAAGAAGCGGATGTTCCTCTCTTACCGACTTAGAACTCTCTCAGGCCGGAAAGTCCCCTCTTAAACCGACCGAGTGTCCTCTCAAAGTGGTAAACGGCCCTCTCAGGCCGGCATAGGGCTCTTCCAGGCCTGGTAAATGTTCTTTCAGAGCGACAATTAATCATCTATGGCTCTAAGGTCTAGGAAATACCGACCTGTTTGTCACCTGACCCGTCTGTCATCTGACCCGTCTGTCATCTGACCCGTCTGTCATCTGACCCGTCTGTCATCTGACCCGTATGTCATCTGATCCGTATGTCATCTGACCCGTCTCGTCTGACCCGTATGTCATCTGACCCGTATGTCATCTGACCCGTCTGTCATCTGCCCCGTCTCGTCTGACCCGCCTGTCATCTGACACGTCTGTCATCTGACCCGTATGTCATCTGACCCGTATGTCATCTGACTCGTCTGTCATCTGACCCGTCTGTCATCTGACCCGTCTCGTCTGACCCGTCTGTCATCTGGCCCGTGTGTCATCTGACCCGTCTGTCATCTGACCCGTATCGTCTGACCCGTCTGTCATCTGACCGTCTGTCACCTGACCCATCGTGTTACCTGATCCGTATGTCATCTGACCCGTCTGTCATCTGACCCGTATGTCATCTGTCCGTCTGTCATCTGACCCGTATGTCATCTGGAACGTATGTCATCTAACCCGTATGTCATCTGACCCGTATGTCATCTGACCCGTATGTCATCTGACCCGTATGTCATCTGACCCGTATGTCATCTGGCCCGTCTCGTCTGACCCGTCTGTCATTGACCCGTCTCGTCTGACCCGTATGTCATCTGCCCGTATATCATCTGACCCGTATGTCATCTGACCCGTCTGTCATCTGACCCGTCTGTCATCTGACCCGTCTGTCATCTGACCCGTCTATTATCTGACCCGTCTGTCATCTGATCCGTCTGTCATCTGACCCGTCTGTCATCTGACCCGTTTCGTCTGACCCGTCTGTCATCTGACCCGTCTTGTTACCTGACCCGTATGTCATCTGACCCGTCTTGTCACCTGACCCGTCTGTCATCTGACCCGTCTCGTCATCTGAACCGTCTGTCATCTGACCCGTATGTCATCTGACCGTTTGTCATCTGACCCGTCTTGTTACCTGACCCGTCTGTCATCTGACCCGTCTGTCATCTGAACCGTCTGTCATCTGACCCGTATGTCATCTGACCGTCTGTCATCTGACCGTCTGTCATCTGACCCGTCTTGTTACCTGACCCGTCTGTCATCTGACCCGTATGTCATCTGACCCGTCTGTCATCTGACCCGTCTGTTATCTGACCCGTCTTGTCACCTGACCCGTCTGCTGACAGCCGCTGTACTCGTCCGGTGTGGAGGGACAGCAGCAGCAGCAGCAGCAGGCTGAGGAGCCGGGGTCAGAGGAGGAGGCCGGCCTGCTGGGCGTCTGCTGTGTCTGTCGCGGCGAGCCGGCCGCCGTGGTGCTGCTGCCCTGCCGGCACGGCTGCGTCTGCCGCGCCTGTTTCACCCGCACCGATACCTGCCCGCTGTGCCGCGGCCGCGTGGTGCAGTACTTCACCGTGCCGCCGGCGGCCGGGCGGCAGGAACGACAGGGACGGCAGGGACGGCACGGCTGCGGAACCGAGACTGCCGAGATGGTGTCACGTCGCACAGCCCCTGCAGATACAGAGTGAAGACGGCACGGCTGCGGAACCGAGACTGCCGAAATGGTGTCACGTCGCACAGCCCCTGCAGATACAGAGTGAAGACGGCACGGCTGCGGAACCGAGACTGCCGAAATGGTGTCACGTCGCACAGCCCCTGCAGATACAGAGTGAAGACGGCACGGCTGCGGAACCGTGGCCGGCGGGACTGTGTCGCGTCAGACATTCCCTGCAGATACAGAGTGAAGACGGCACGGCTGGCGGACCGTGGCCGGCGGGACCGTGTCGCGTCACAGCCCCTGCAGATACAGAGTGAAGACGGCACGGCTGGCGGACCGTGGCCGGCGGGACCGGGTCGCGTCACACAGCCCCTGCAGATACAGAGTGAAGCTGTGATGAGACGTTCGGTATACTGGCTGATGGTTCGGGGTTCAGACACAGAGTGAAGCTGTGATGAGACGTTCGGTATACTGGCTGATGGTTCGGGGTCCAGACACAGAGTGAAGCTGTGATGAGACGTTCGGTATACTGGCTGATGGTTCGGGGTTCAGACACAGAGTGAAGCTGTGATGAGACGTTCGGTATACTGGCTGATGGTTCGGGGTTCAGACACAGAGTGAAGCTGTGATGAGACGAACGGAACACCGACGGGTGGTTTGCTAGTCCCTGCCGCTTCGCTAGTCTTTTGTTTGTGATTGCATGTCGACTTTGTGATGAGTACCTGACGGTTACGACCTTTCTGTGATGTTATTTATTCGGGGCAGTCGGGTTCTGCGGTATTTATAGAAGTTGGTGGCTTGTTAAAGTATATTCCGTCACACGCTTTTTGGCGGCCTGTTGTCTGTTTTGCCGTCAGTTTGACAGTGTATTCGGATATATACATGTGCTTTTGTTGTGTAAAGTTCTGAGTTCGACCAATATACATCATGCTTTCTTTCTCAAGTTTTCCCAAGGTACTCTTCAAGTTTTCCCTTCTCGCCCGGATCACGTTGCCGCATTTTCTCTTGGCTGTTAGCGTCATGAAGCATTGGAATCATTTCTCTAAGTATATTGTCATTGCACATGTTTCCGTCCTTGCAGAAATATGGAAGCTGATGTTGCGCACTGCGGATCTAGGGTTCCAGTTTGGGGGACTAATATTTCGCTGTGTTTCATGAGCAAACAGTTGCTGACGGGGTGGGGGGCTGGCGTCCTCAGCGCAAAAAGTCGTTTGACCGGTGGTGGTGAGTGTGTGTGTTGGGGAGGGGGGGGGGGGGGGGTGACGGTGACGTCCGGTCCTCAGCGCGAAAGAGTTTTTTCCCTAATTATCCTTCTTACAGACAATGCAGGAACGCGCGGTGGGGGGGTGATTTATCCTGTATTGAAGGCCCCTAATGCCCCCCACCCCCACCCTGAATCCGCAGTGTTCTGTGGTATGGCTACCACTGCAGAAATAAAAAGAATAATAGTTAATTTCATACCTGCTCGGTACATATCTGGAAATCAATCCATAGCTACAAAATAAGAAAATTGGGAAATGTCATTTTTTTACTGAGCCTATTTACACTACTTAAAACCCGCGCCGTGGGGGGGGGGGGGGGGCGTATATTTCAATGTAAACTTGCGGTCAGTGTAGACCCCGAAATAGAAGTCCCTTGTTAATGGTCTTAACAGCGATTTGACCATAAACTAACCTAACCTAACCTATATTTATGACCTAACCTAACCACGCCCGACCACGTCCGGAGTCGAGTAGTAACCACGTCCGATCGAGTAGTAAACAGGTCTACGCCATTAAGTCCGATCGGGTCGGCCTAAGATTCGCTCGTAGCCATTACAGCAAGCGACTTATTTCGGAGTCTTCACTGATCGCAATTTACATGGCAAATTACGCGTGCCGGTGGGGCGGGGGGGGTCGGTTTAGACCTAAGGTTCTTCGAGGATAGCGGAAAAACGGCGGCGCGCAGCGCCGCCCAATTTGGCACAGCTGGCAATAGTCTCAATTACCCACATTGTGGTGAGTCTTGACCTCATGTCATCTCATGTCAGGTCACAAGGCCAGGTCACGTGGACCCACCTCCAAAAAAGTATGCGATCGTACCATAGCCACAGTTTTTGGCCGATCGGTTTCAAACTTTCAAAATTGCTCGCAATGTTTTAAAATTCTTAGAAATTGTGTTTGCTATTTGTATTAAACTGTTCAGCAATTTATAAATATTTAATTCACCTCGCTGAATACAATTGATTTACTTACTTTATCCGTGTGGATATTTTGCCAAACTCAACCTTCTTGAGGTTTGCTGCTTGACTTCTGCTTCACACTGCGGTCACTGTGCTTTGAAATGTAAACTCATCAAGGCCCTATAAGAGGTAGAGTCATCCGGCGATTTGACCAAATCCAAGTCAGAGGTGGTGACGTCATCTGGACGGAGAATCCTTTGCCCCAATACAGGCACGTAGCCAGGTGGAGGGGTCAGGGGGTGCCCCCCACCCTGCAGGCCAGGAGGGCCTTTTTCGGCGCGCGAGGGCCCTTTCGACGCGTGCAGCGCTCCGAAAAGGGCCAACGAGACCTCGCGAAGCGCGGTATCATGGGCTCTTTACCACGCGAAGCGTGGACTTTAGAGAGTTTAGAGCACTTCAGAGGCCCTTTGGGGCCACTAGAGCCCTCTGAAAGACCAGAGGGCCCCTTGGACGTTCAAAAGAGCCCTGTGCATGTCAGAGGGACCCCTGGCCAGACCGAAAGGGCCCCTGATCGGGTCAGAGGGCCCCATGAACACGTCAGATGAGCCCCTAGCCAGCACCGAGGGGCCCCTTGGGCAGGTCGGGAGGGCCCTCAGAGCATGTCGCAAGGCGACAAACCAGCCAGTGCAGTCCCTTGCCAGGTCGGAAGGGCCCCTTAGAAAGCTGGAGGGCCCCCTGGATAGACCAGAGGGCTCCTGGAAAGTTCAAAGGAGCCCTGTGCAGATCGGAGGGGCCCCTGACCAGACCGAAAGGGCCCCTGGGCGGGTAAGAAGGGCCGGGAAGGGAAAATGTCGAATTGGCTCCTAGTCAGCACGAAGGGCCCCCAGGGCAGGTGGGGGAGGGCCCCTTGAGCATGTCAGCAGGGCGACAAAGCAGCCAGCGCAGTCCGACCAGAAGAGTCCCTGGCAGATCGGAGGGGCTCCTGGGCAAGTCAGAGAGGCCCCTGCTAGACCGAAAGGGTCCCTGGGCCGGTCGGGAAGGGCCCTTGCACATGCCGGATGAGTCCCTAGCCAGACTGGAGAGGCCTCTGAGCATGTCGGCAAGGCGACAAAGCAGCCAGTGCAGTCCCTGGCCAGGTCGGAAGGGACTTCTGAACAGACCGAATGGGCCCCTTGACACAGAAGAGGGGGCTTCTGGGAAGGGAAGTACTACTATAACATGCAAATCCATATATAATAAAAAAATGTTGCGAAGGCTTAAATACACGCAAAAATAGGGTACATTTTCCCGTCATTTCAGCCGACCTCTCCCCCCCCCCCCCCACACTCAAAAATGCTCGGCGACGCCCCTAACACCACTCATTAAGTTACTTTTTAGAAATCCTCAACATGCTCATCTATATATATATATATATATATATATATATATATATATATATATATATATATATATATATATATATATATATATATATTTATTTATTTTTTATTGTACATCGTGGGATTATCCCTCTAATGGACCGAGGTCCGGGGGCTATTCCTAATCCCGAGTCAAGAAACGTAGGGTGTATAAAAACAGTGGATAGAATATCATTCACACGCACATATTCCCAGTCAGGTACATATACAATAGATTCGTTGCTCTACTCCTTCGTCGGTAGCAGGCGCTTCTTCAGCGTACCCGCAGCTGCACGTCCCCCACTCCAGAACTGAGGCCGGTAAGCGGAGGTTCTCCTGCAGGGCACCCGCCCTGTACAACGGACTCCCACCTGACATCTCGCAGCTGGGGCCGCCAGCTTTCACGCGCGCGGTGAAACGACACCTCGGGTCCGCTACTACGGACGACGGACACCCACAAGACGACTGCTCTCAGTGACCCGTGTGTGTCGTGACATATGTGAATGTTGGTGGTTTTAGGATTTAGGCTGTGCGACTGTGTGCTCTCTTTCACTGCATGTCTTACTCCCCACTCGACCCGGGGCTTAATAGCCACGCCAACTTGGTGATGCCCCGTGAAGTAAATACATACATACATACATACATACGTTTGAACGACGCCACTGACACGGTCGCAAGTTCAGGTGGCAGCTCATTGTAGAGCTTAGCTGCGCGATACACAAACTGACGCTTGCCCGCAGCAGAGCCGGTGATGCGAGGCAGACTGAGCAGATGGTCTTGCCTAGTACTGCGCACACGATCAGCACGCTCTCGGTTCGTGTAAAACTGCGGAAGCCAGATACTCTGGTTGACCGGTGACGCGGGATCCGATGAAGTGAGGCCAAAGTCTGGTGATAAAATAAGTCCGCAGACGTGAGCCAGCCTAGCTCTTCCCTAGCAGCCGAGATGGGGTCGAACTTCCTTTTTCCTGAGATTATGCGAGCGGCAAAGTTGATGATCCTTTGTACTGCTGCGAGATTTTTAGCCGAACCGTTTCCAAAGATAGTGAGGCAGTACCGAATGTGAGAAAAGACCAGTGCGGATTCGATGATGGCAGGATCTCAGGTGGAAGCTGGTGACGGAGCTGAGCTATTCCCGCCAAGATGCCCATGCATTTCTGGCTGACGAAGGTCACGTGGGAGTCCAGTTGAGGCAGCGGTCGAATATCACCCCCAGATTCTTTGCCTCACTGCACGGAGTAAGCGCGACGTCGCGGAATTTAACTGAATGCCGTAAGGTGCGGAGATTTTGACGCGTTCCGATCGGGAGCAGTTCAACTTAGTTTCGTTCACCTTCAGACCATTTGCACAGAAATAGTCATCCAGTGAGGCCAGGACTGATTCTAGACGGGCGATGAGACCGGGCAAGTCAGATTTAGGGCCAGAAACGAGAATTTGGGTGTCGTCGGCGTACTGGACAACAAATGCTCCAGCTGCGTGAAGGCTGAGTTCATTTGTGAAGATAGTGAAGAGCAGGGGCCCCAGTGAGGATCCCTGGAAGACCCCTTGGTCGATAGGTCGCGGGTCCGAGATCTGTTTGTTGTTGGCCGAATCAGTGAAACTCACGCTTTGAGTGTGCCCAGAGAGATAATTTCGACCAGCTTGTCTCGATGCAGTGAAGCTGCAATTTGGATATCAATTTTGGAGTGGCTGATGACGTTAAATCCCTTACTCAGATCAATCAGGCAAAGAATCGAAATTTGGCTCTGATCCATGGCCGAGAGCGCACGGTCCGAGATGCTGAGAAGGGCGGTTCCGTGGAGTGGCGCGGTCTGAATCCGTGCTGGGTTGGAGTCAGAAGGTGATTAGTAGAGAGGAAACTGTGCAGTTGGGTCTGGACGAACTTTTCCACGATTTGGGAGATGACCGGAACTAGTGAAATGGGTCGGTAGTTGGACGGGTTCTCTGAGTCACCTGACTTGAAAACTGGATGGACGAGGGCATGTTTCCAGACAAGTGGGATTTCTTTTCGAGT
>JAXIVJ010015425.1:0-31642 GCA_036785665.1 Chirona hameri | reverse complement strand
ACTGCAACAGTTCCGCATATGCACTGTTGCAGAAGAAAGCTTCATTAAGTTGTGATGAAGTTCTTCGGTTCGGATGAAATTCTTCGGATCTATTTTCATCTCTTTTTTTTAATCCAGCAATAGTTCAACTCCTTACTTCGCTCGTTGCTAACTTCCAATAACTTACAACAATGGCTTAATATCATGGATAATGACTTCCGTCCAGATGAGAAATCAGCTGTCTCGCCAACCACCGGTGACTGTGCTGCCATGATCGCAGCGAGACACGGCTGGCGTAGAGCGTCACCGACATCATTTCACTGCAGCACCGCAATGGCCCACACGTGGCATGTTATGTCCTGCAGCCAGTTCAATGCACGATTGGACATTTAGGATAGTGGTCACTTGGAAAACTCCCAAGTGCAACATGTCAGCGAATGCATTGCCCGGACACATTTTTACTTACTGCAAAGTACTCTCATGTGTCCAGTGCCGAACGCTCCTCCTTTGCCCGTACCTGCCAAACGATGAGGCTTTCGCGCAAACGAGGCCCAATTCCGTAAGTGCGCGGTCAAATTGCTGCCCCGTTCGAGATCGCTATCCCATCCAAACCGCATGCACTGTACAACACGGGTTATATCACGCCAGGTTAAAATAGCCGCTGCATACCGCTGAAGTGATGTGTATAGATGACAATATACAGGAGCTGTACTGCTGTGCAGTGTGTACACTATACGCACGGTTGCTTTAGTCAGTATATGCCAGTGTGTCTTACCGCGTTTCTCCTGTGTTCAGTGTACAATGCGTCTGACCGTGGTTCTATTTTATCTGACCGTGGCTCTGCGGGTCTGACCGTGGCTCTCCGGTGTCTGACCGTGGTTCTGCGGTGTCTGACCGTGGCTCTCCGGTGTCTGACCGTGGTTCTGCGGTGTCTGACCGTGGCTCTCCGGTGTCTGACCGTGGTTCTGCGGTGTCTGACCGTTGGCTCTCCGGTGTCTGACCGTGGTTCTGCGGTGTCTGACCGTGGCTCTCGGTGTCTGACCGTGGTTCTGCGGTGTCTGACCGTGGCTCTTCGGTGTCTGACCGTGGTTATGCGGTGTCTGACCGTGGTTCTACTGTATCTGACCGTGGCTCTGCGGTGTCTGACCGTGGCTCTTCGGTGTCTGACCGTGGTTATGCGGTGTCTGACCGTTGCTCTCCGGTGTCTGACCGTGGCTCTGCGGTGTCTGACCGTGCTCTCCGGTGTCTGACCGTGGTTATGCGGTGTCTGACCCGTGGTTCTACTGTATCTGACCGTGGCTCTCCGGTGTCTGACCGTGGCTCTGCGGTGTCTGACCGTGGTTCTACTGTATCTGACCGTGGCTCTGCGGTGTCTGATCGTGGCTCTACTGTGTCTGACCGTGTTTCTGCGTTGTCTGACCGTGGTTCTACAGTGTCTGACCGTGGCTCTACTGTGTCTGATCGTGGTTCTGCGGTGTCTGACCGTGGTTCTATTGTATCTGACCGTGGCTCTGCGGTGTCTGATCGTGGCTCTACTGTATCTGACCGTGTTTCTGCGGTGTATGACCGTGCTTCTGCCGTGTCTGACCGTGGTTCTACTGTGTCTGAATCGTGGTTCTACTGTGTCTGACCGTGGCTCTATTGTTTCTGACCGTGGCTCTACTGTATCTGACCGTGTTTTCTGCGTTGTCTGACCGTGGTTCTACTGTGTCTGACCGTGGTTCTACTGTGTCTGACCGTGGCTCTCCGGTGTCTGACCGTGGTTCTACTGTGTCTGACCGTGGCTCTTCGGTGTCTGACCTTGGCTCTCCGGTGTCTGACCTTGGCTCTGCGGTGTTTGACCGTGGCTATATTGCGTCTGACCGTGGTTCTACTGTGTCTGACCGTGGTTCTACTGTGTCTGACCGTGGTTCTACTGTGTCTGACCGTGGTTCTACTGTGTCTGACCGTGGCTCTCCGGTGCCTGACCGTGGCTCTGCGGTGTCTGACCTTGGCTCTCCGGTGTCTGACGTGGTTCTGTGTGACAGCTCTGACAGGGCTGGGAGGCGGACGAGCTGCTGGCCTGGGCCGGCGGTCTGCTGCCGGGCCAGGCCTCTGGACGATTTCGGCGCCTGCTGGAGTGACGGCGTGGCGCTACGGCGGCTGGTGGAGCGGCTTGTGTCCGCTCCGGGGACCTCCGACCCGGTCCCCGTCACCACCGACCTGCCCATCCAGAACGTCAACGAGGCGTTCGACGGGCCAGGGAGCTGCTGCAGCAGCCACCGTGGGTACAGGCGGCTCAAAACGGATATCGAGCACAGGAAACGGATTGAGGAATACATAGCATTGTGCCCCTGAAATGGCATGCGTATTTATAAGGTTGTTTAGAGTTTAAATAAACATACACATTTTTGTTTATGAAACCGCAGTTGTGCATTGCGCGATGGTCGCTGATTTGTTTCTGTTGGATTATAAGGAAAGCTTATTTCACAAACTTTTGGGACGGTATATCAACAATACACATTAATGTGTTGTAAGAGGTTTGTCGCCTGATCAGTTTAGATACAAAATAGCATCCTTACATATCCGCAATAAACGTAGTTTTTTTTTTTAAATTCATTCCGGCCTTCGCCATGAATATGTTTCTGGAATCACATTTTTGCGGAACGCCGCCTTTTCCCTAACAATCCTAAATTCCACTTCATTGAATGTTTAAACAGCAAGGAGTTGCCTCACCCTGACATTGGACGTAATGTAATCAGCCCCTAGGTACGCACATTCAAGATGTGGTCTTCTAACGGAGACCACATCTTGAATACTGGAAATTCATCACTATCATATTAAAATGTAGTAGATGAATGTTGCCGGTGGAGTAACCGATCCGCTTTTCTTTGTTTCTTTCTGAAATGTCCTGAAAGCCACGCCAACACTGCACAAAATGCGATGCTGCTCGCCAACACCCTTTGTTAAAAGGATCTGACAGATAATTATGAGCAAGTCGCTGATGCAACGACGTTGAAAGGCCTCGGGAAATTGTCAGTCAAGTGCTGCATTATTCGTGCA
Source organism: Chirona hameri (assembly GCA_036785665.1). NCBI lineage: Eukaryota > Metazoa > Arthropoda > Thecostraca > Balanomorpha > Balanidae > Chirona > Chirona hameri. The sequence continues at coordinate 28,621 of JAXIVJ010015425.1, read as the reverse complement.
CGATATCATTGATTTTGTGTTTATCGCTCGATGGTTAAAGCTACATGGGATGCGTGACGAATCTGTTCCGTATGCCAACCAACTTCGGGGCTCATGTAAAGGGACATTCCCACCTTTCTGAAAATTGTCAAATATACGCCGGTTGTAGTGCAAAATATGAAGTAAGTACTTCTTAAAACGATTATGATATTTTTCTCTCGACAGCGTCGCTTAACTTAATACAAATTAAGTTTTGTTTTCAATTTGGGGTGATGACGTCATTATTGAGCAATATAGAAAACCTTTAAGCTGCCAAAATATATGGCACAATGTTTGCAGACACTTCTTGTGACTTGAATCAACAAACAAGTCTGCTCTTATCACGGGTTTAAAAAATGAGCGCTTTCGAAAACAAAATTGAAACGAAAATCACAACATAATTATTCAATATATTGATAGGAAAATAGGGACCTGTTAGTAAATGCAATAGCATGATCATAAAAAAATCAAAACAAACCAGAACTCCAAGGTTTATCTCCTAACAGGTACACACGGCGTGACGAGAAATGACGTCATCGGAACAAAACTACCAAATAAGGGTGGGCCTTACTAAGGCTCAAATTTACAAATCAAACTTTAATTTCTCTAAGACCAGACAACTGTGTTCGTTTTAAATGCTACCTTCCTCAATTTCACTACATAGCCACTAACTTGGCTATCTCAACTCAAAACTAATGTTAAGGTGGTAATGTCCCTTTAACTGATATCCAATGCTGCGGTATGACTAAATTATGAAAGCGCGCTTCCTAATGAACAATTTGATATCAATCCAGTGAGACATGGATACTGATTCGATACCAATGCCAATTACCAATTATTACGAGCGAGCGCGAATCGCTCGCTCGTCCTTTCGTGAATTAGGGAGAAAAATATGAATGTGAGCGGCCCGGCCCGTGGCGACGCTTTTGAGCTCATATCTCTGCAACCGAACGTCCGATAGACAAGCGGGCTTCTTTGCTCAGTAACCCCATCCACCCTACTCTGTTTGAGACCAGTGCCGACTCACGTGGGCGACTACCACTGCGCGTGGCGCGTGCCGCGTGAGGGGTGTTAAAAGTGTTTCCTCGCAAAAACTCCGCAACGGCTGGGCCGAGTGTGTGCAAATTCGGTGTGTGGTTAGGGACCCTCAGCCGCCGCTTTACCACAAGTCAGGGGTGGGGGTGCGCACGTGCACACCTCTATCCTATATCTCAGGAACGGCTGAGCCGATTGTGTTCAAATTTGGTGTGTGGTTAGGGACCTCTCAGTCGCCACCTCCCCACAAGTCAGGGGTGGGTTGTCTGCTCGTGCGCACGTGCACATCCCTATTCTATAAATTAGGAACGGCTGAGCCGATTGTGTTCAAATTTGGTGTTTGGTCAGGGACCTCTCAGCCACCACTTTCCTACAAGTCAGGAGTGGGGTCCCTCTGCATGTGCGCACCCTTTTTTGTATCTTAGAAACTATTTGCCCGATCGAGTTGAAATTGAGCATTTTTTTATTCGCGCTCGCTCGTTAAAGGGAATTGATCACCTTCAAGTTGTCTCGAAATTTGGCTATACAGGGTATTTCGAGATGAAAAACAATATAGCATTTCTTTGGACGATAGATGGATATCCGTCGAAAAATGGCATGTTTCTCTTTTCTCCTTCATGGCCATAACAAAACTTCATGACAATTATGACGTCATGCATATGGTAGCTTGGATATGAAAACTAATGCACACAATAACGTTGGACTTAACACGCGCAATGGAGGGGGGGGGGGAACTTTTGTGCCCCCCCCACATGTTTTTCGTGAATAGCTCGCAAACGAAGCAGCACAGGGCGGTTTTTTTTACGCGACATTTACGCCAATTCAATCGTGGATCTATTGACACAACAAAAATAAAATCAGTCGATACATTTTTGAGTTATACGGATTTCCATTCCAAGATGGCGACCAGAATCGAGGTCGGCAAAGCGATATCATTGGAACCAACAGTCGGATCAGGATAACTCAAATGCCATTCGGTAGACAATGTCAATGTTTATCCCCAGAAACAATTTTGGACACATTGATGGTGACCTGTGACGTCACAGAGGTCAAATTTTCAAAATTGTACATTTGTCTAGATTTGACCTTCGTGACCTCATTTGACCTTGAAGATATTGACTGAAAGTCATGATTTTGTTTTGCAAATGTAGATCATCATAGCACCTACCTACCCTGTAAGTTTGATTGCTCTAACTGTCATACTTTCGGAGATCTTAAGGGCCTCTCCCCCCCCCCCCCCCTCCACTGCGTGTTAGTGGCAACTTACCCCTCTCCACTGCGCGTGTTAAGGCATATATACGCAGGCTGCATGTAACGTAAACAACAGTTGTGAGGACCTGAAACAAGTTTCGTGCCCTGATCGGGGCACGAAACATCGTCTAAACCCTATTCCCTGCGGGGGGGGGGGGGGCAGATTGTCGAAACAGCGTGTCGAAATTACTTAGCTTAGGAGGGAGCTAATAGTTTTCTTCACATAACCCATTTTTCGAGCAGTAAAACAACCACAATGATCTAGTCAAAAAGATATTCGAGTTATATTTTACATCTGTAAAAAATAAGGTCATGTGTATTTGAATAGGGCCTCTAAACCGACAGCGTCGCTCTTTTTACCCAACTGGTAATGATAGTCGATTTGTTTTAGGGTCAGCCTTGGAATATTTTCGACTTTCATTTTTTTATCCCCGGGTGGTTCGCAATCTAGAGATCGGGTGGTTCGCTTTTTCTGCGCAATAGATGTCGACCAAAAATTGTGCCATACATTTGGCAGCACAAAGGATTTCCCTGTTATTTTATAAAAAAAAATCGTATGACGTCACCAACCCAACTTTCCTCTTAAAACTAAAAGTTTAATATCTTCCAAGATAAGCAATTGTTTTGGGAACAAAAGTGCACGAACATGTTCAGCTGACCTCGCCTGACATGTAGACATACAATTAAGTGTGATTGGACAACTTTCAAAAAGGAGGGACAGTCCTTTTAAGGATACTAAGGCACATAATCACAATAGACAGGGTGGAAGGCATATTTTCCATACTGTTTCGTCAAAAAGCGATACGAGAGTAGCCCAGATTTTGGTGGGCACCGAAATTCGTTACCCAAGTACTTGAGAGTACTGGTCGTTAACCCTATTCCCTGCGGGCGGCCAAAATTACGTTAACCTGCGGGGGTACAGATTCTGCCCCCCCCCCCCCCCCCCAGAGATATTGAGAACCGCTCGGTTGATTTCGATGGGGAAAACGCCATTTGATTCGCCATGACAATAACTTTCTTTAAAGGGTCCTAAATTGATTTCGTGTTCAAAAATGGGGGCCAGGGGAAAATAACGAAAACAATTGGTGTTTTTTTCAAGGTCATTGCGGCCATGTGGTTTAGCCGATTTGCATGCCCAAAACTTTTTGAGCTTAAAATGTACTGGTCTTTAATATACCAAAAGATAAATACAAAAATCAAAAATCATAGCCGTATTCAGGGGATGTAAAATGGGGGGGGGGGGCATTTTCTGATAACAAATTTGTGCTGTTCGTGATTGTTTGGGATGACATGAACGTCACATGTGGGCATTGCATGCTGTAATTGGTTAAATTTTATATATTGGGCAAAGGCGGATCCAGGAAAACAACGTGGAGGGCACCATGCGAGTAACGCTTTTATCATCTTACTAATTTGAAGTTGGACCTAATTTGAGGTATGGCATCGCCTCCCATTTTGTTGTACCTGAGTGCGCCTCTCCTAGCAAACATGTATAATCCCAGTATGGATTATGCATATTGCATTGAAAATGTTTGACACATTTATTGCACCACAAACTACGAAAGAAGTATGCGCTGCACAACCGCATTCGTAACACCCTCCCCAAAACAGGAGCCTGGCACCGCCTCAGCTTGCCCGATTTTTTCTCTCAAAATTTTGACACAGCACGCGTCATTCAAAGAACAGGAAAGTCTCAAAGTTTCAAGACGTTAGGTCAAATGGTTTAGAAGCGGCAAGTTTTATCTCCTGACTTCGCCTGTAACCGGGTTTTGTGCCTGTTGGTGATTTATCAATAAATACAAATACAAATACAAGTAAAAACCACGGGGGGGGGGGAGAATCTGCCCCCCGCAGGGAATAGGGTTAGAAGTGTGGAACGCTTATCAACTTTAACTTGAAATATCTTTCGGTAGGAATGTTTATATGCAAAATGTGATCAATTTACAATATATTTCGGTTTCGTCTGTCGATTTAAAGTGATAACTCCATTTGGGGGGGAGATGTCATTATTTCCCTGTAGGGGGGGGGGCGAAATCCGCCCACTCCTCCGGTTTTTCGAGAATAGCGCAAAAAACGGCGGCGCGCAGCGCCGCCGTGTTTATCACACCTGTTCATAAATGAAGTTTCCACATTTTGTTAAATTATTGGCCTCGGGTCATCTCAGGTCAGGTCTCTCAGGTCATTAGGTCACGTGATGACTTCAACTCCAAAACGTTTGCAGTAGTACCACAGCCACAGTTTTATACCGATCAGTTTCAAGCTTCCAGGACTTCATAAGGATACCAACAATTTGTTTATCTAAGATTTATAATATCGGTGACCTAAGGTCAGGTCAATTTCGTGACCGGAAACACTGTTTTGTCAATAACTATCGACATAATAAAGATAAAGAAAAGAAAATGATATAAATGTGTTTGTCACGTCGAGACACGTCTCCCAATATGCAACATGACTAACTTGAGTCACCACTTGACCTTGACCTGAGGTAAAATTTATCAGTTGACTTAACCCGGTCACCATGAATATGATTCGAAGCGCCTTGACGAGACAAACGCAATGGCGTAAACACAATTGCTTTATCGTTTTTAGGTAAAAGTTATTTGCGAAAAACAGTTTTGCAAAAAATCACCTTTTTTACATCTGATTACCTCTGGAGCCTAAACTATTGACTTGAGCTCAAATCTGAGGACACCAATGTCAATTGCATTTTTCAAGGGCTTTCGATTCCTTTTCTCTGTTTGCTTCTAACCATCATAGTTCCCGAGATATTTGGGGGTGTTCTAAGCGAATTCTTGAAAACTTGAAAATCTTTCCCTTGATGACCTCTGGTTAACTTAAATGTTGACATGAGAAAAAAAAATGACCGAAATACTTTCGAAAGAGCTTGTCTCGAGCTATCCAACGTCGTTTTCTGCTTGTCGCTACGTTGCGTGGTTTTTGAGATCATAGGGGGCGAAATCCTGTGTGATGATCTGTGATCCTGTGATCTGTGATCCATCATGTCATCCATCCATCTGTGATCCTGTGATCTGTGATCGATCCCAGATCCATTGCTGCATTTTTCCTGAGATTTGTTGAGTTCCTAGAACTGTCATTGGATTCTGTAGATAGCTATTCTGGGTCTGGGACCCGTTTCGGGGATCCAGCGTATATGTCCTATTTTGAAAACAGAGGCAGCAGCTCAGCTGTTTCAGACGTTCAGCATCTCGATGCTACGAGTACGCTACGTCACATGACAGCACATGACGTGTGTGCCGGCAGACACTGACGGTGATGGACGTCATCTCTGGCCGGGAGGAGGCGCGTCTGACTGCCTACGTCACCGCCCTCCGCGAGGCCGCCGACCGGCAGGCCGAGCAGAACTCCCCACCCGGCGCCCGGGTCTCCTCATCCGAGGAACGACCGGCGGACGTCTCGGCAGCGGCGGTGGCGGCGGCGGCGGCGGCGGCGGCTGGAGACGGGCTGACTGCCGCCCAGACGGGTCACACAGCAGAGTTCGCCGTCCACCTGCTGCAGTCGGCGAGACTGGACCTGCTGGTCGAGATGCGCTCCGAGGCCGGTGACTACTTTAGTCAGCGTCTGACGTCGCGCTCGCCTCCGCGGAGGAGGCTGGAGGATGCCGCTCCGGCGCCGGCCTCCGGCAGCGCGCGGCCACCGTCTAATATCCCAGTGGGGTACCAGGTGACTGGCAGGACGGTGAACCTGTGGTACCAGCCGCCGGCCGCCGGTTGGCTGTCCCTCAGCGTCGTCAGCGGTGGCCAGCATGTGGAGGGAAGTCCGTTCCGAGTGTATGTGGGCGAGGATGAGGGTGGTAAGGAGGCGGTAATGGAGGCAGTGAAGGAGGCGGTGCATGAGGTGGTGAAGGAGGCGGTGACGGAGCCGGTGATGGAGGCAGTGCAGGAGGCGGCGACGGAGGCGGCGACGTCCCCCGTCCGCCGCCGGCCTCCACTCCGTGTCCTCTCCGCCGTACAGGAGATGTCCGTCGATGTGGCGGGTCCGGAGTTTGTCGGTGACCAGCCAAAGAGCAGCGCTCCTGATAGCCCTGCCCATGGGCAGGTGGATGTCACGCGTGAGGCCACGCAGCAGGAGGACTCTGCGAGATTGCATGAACGTCCTGGCGACGAGACGCCAGCGCCCACTTCAGACTCAAAACGCGATCAGTCTGAACCCTGTGACGTCACTCAAAGCTCACATCAGCAGGACGACAAACCACTGCTGTTTACAGCCTCCGAATTATCGCCAGACCGGCCCGAGGACATTCTGTCCTCAGACACGGTCAGCTCCGATAACATCATTAGCCCTAAGACCGAGGAGCATCCGGACCGGTCTGAAGTGGCAGAAAGCTCCGGTAACAAAGTCAAAAGCCCAGCTGTCGCACTGGAACCGTTTGGTGACACCCACGGCGCGTCGGTGTCCGTCCCTCCCGTCCCGCCCACGGGGCCGCGCCAACCGACGGTGGAGGCGGCGGCGGCGGACAGCGGTGGTCACCCCGGATCACCATCTAATGAGCATAATGAACCAAATCATCCGGACAGCGAACGTAACGAACCGATCGAAGCCAGCCCATTGGTGGCGCAGGAGAAGGCGGCAGAGAGAAAGAAGGCGATACCGGAAATGTCGCTGATTCCGCCGGAGTCTATTGACACGCCAAATGACTCGCCAGTCGACCAGAAGGCTCAGAGTGATGCACTTCAGACAGCCACTGAGTCTGATGAACCAAAAAAGGAGAAGCCGCAGTCTGTGGAAGAAGCAGAGATGCCAGGAACGGGCGGCACGAAGGAAGAAGAATACGCAGAGAGCAGTGTGTCAGTGACTGTAGCGCCAGTGAACTCCGCTCCTCCGACGCAGCGACTGAGACGCTCGACACCGGTCACTGAAGACACGGCCACCAGCTCACAGGATGAACCAAGCGACCGGAAGGGTGAAACGCACGAGAAGAAACGTGAAAAGACGAAAACATCTAAACCGACGAGAAAAATAAGCTGGCAGGAGCGTGTGGTAGTGGCAGACTCGATCGATGGCGGCGCTCAAGTTGGAGATGAGGAGGCAGAGGAGGAAAGCTTCACACCACTTTCGCCCGTGATGGAGTACACGCCTTCGCCACCGCTGTATCGTCGAAATACTCTTGAGGAGCTGGTCACTGTCACCCACATCCCGAATTCTGAGTCGAAAAGAGAGGTTAAGATTCAACAGAAGAGAAAACTTTCTCGAAAAGAAAGTAAATTTAGACACTATCGGTCAAGGAGTAGCAGCGAAGATCCCGAAAGCCCCACCACTACAAATGATAAGCATGCAAACGAGGAGCATCCCCTGCGGTTTGCCCTAGATAGGGAAGTGTCAGATGACGAAGAACACACGTCTAGTGTTGTTGAAGTGTTCCAAGAAGTGCCGTCTGAAGCAGTACCAGTGCATTCTGAAGGAAAAGTTAAGGATGCCAAGAATGACGAAACCCGAACAAAAAATGTCAAGGAAATAACAGAGAAAAAGGGCAGGAAAATAAGTTTTATCGAAAGAGTGGACGTGATCCAGGTCCCATCTGCAAAGCCAGAAGATGCAGCACCAGATGCAAAGTTCGATAGGCATCCTAAACTTGTCATACAGGACTCTATTGACGAGCCCGCAGATTGGATTCACGCACCTCTCTCGGAATCTAAGAAAGAGATGGAGGTTCTCGGGAAGGTATACGAGGAAGATGAGGAGTCAGCGGACGTGCAGGTTTCACCGTTGGATTCTAGTGAAGTTCTGCATGTGAAAGAAGAAACGGTAGAGGCTACAAAGGAAAACATTTCAACGGAAACAGTTACAAAGCCCAGCAATGAAAGCATACCACCAGAATGCAGACCAGCGAAAGAAGAAAAGGCTGATAACGGTATAAACTCGTCCAGAATTCTGGAGCGAAGCAGGTCTTTACAAAAGAATAGGATACTATCGATGTCAACCAGCAGCTCAGAGAGTGATCATGAACAAACTGCCATTGCTGCAGGAGACCAGAAAAGGAAGACAAGTAGATCCACGAGCTCGAGCGAGTCTAGTTCGTCTTCCGATAACGGACATGACAAGGTCTGCAAGCCTGAAAATAATACGCCAGCTATGGACCAACAGGAAGTAGCAGCTATCGGCAGAGATGGCAATGGCAAGTCCAAGCCGGCGAGCTCCAGTAGCTCCTGTTCGTCGTCAGATGACAGCGATGCTGAGGAAGACACATTGCAGGAAAAGAAGACACAAACAAAAGACAAAGTTATCGTGCAGGATAGTAAGCAGCGGAGGAGAAACGCCACGTCAAGTAGCTCGAGTGATTCTAGCTCGTCTTCTGATGATGAAGGCACTGCAGGGGCTAAATCTCGCAAAGAAACGGCGGGAGATGAACGACCGGACGTCACACCATCCACCAAGGAGCAACAGGACAAACATAAATCGGTCTCGTCAAGTGACTCAAGTTCGTCTTCTGATAGCAGTGATTCTGAAAACGGCATATTGCACCAGGAGGAAAAGGCTGCATGTGACAGGGAAAATGTTATCCCGGTCAAAGAAAAACAAATTGAGAAATCGAAGCCGACCGAGTCGAGTGATTCTAGCTCGTCAGCACATGACAAAAGCAACGAAGTTGATAAAGCCCCAAAGAAACAGTCATCATATAGTGGCGAAAATGTTACGACGCCTGACAAGAAACAAAAGAGGAAAAACTCTAGCTCGTCAGAATCAAGTAGCTCGAGCTCCTCATCCGATAGTAGTAGCCCTGAAAGAGATCAGTCGCAAAAGCGAAGACAAATTCACGTCAGGAAGAACAGGACCATACAGTAAAAGCTGTAAAAGATTTCGAACTAGAAAAAGAAAAGTGTGAACAAATTCCCTCCACTATGCTTCCCGAACTCGAAAGAGAAATACAAGAACCTTGTGTGGAGGCAACACTTACAACGCTTGACCAACAGACTATTGAGAACGAAGATGTCAACAACAAAACGTCAGAAGTGACAGCCCGAAATTTCCAATTGATAGTGAACCAATGGAGATCACAGCCAAAACTTTGACACTGGAGTCAGATGAACTGGTACAACAGATTGTCACAAAAACAGATGCCTCCAAGGATGTCGACGCATCCGTTGACATAGTCCTCGGTGAGCCACTGCCTCGGTCGAGATGGCACACAGCTGTGAATGTAATCAAAACGCAGCAAAGATTGAAGACCGCTGTTCTCCCCAGCTGTGCCCAGATACGACCAAAAGACACGCATGCGTCAAGGGAGGCCTCAGACACTGACTCCTGCTCTTCTGACAGCGATAAGGAGACACGGAAAGAAATGGAAAAGAAGAGTCAGTCTCCCGAACTTCATGAAGAGCAGCAAAAACCATGCATGGCAAATCCGGAACTCAAAGTGCCAGGGGAAGATGCTGGTCCTATTGGCCCACTTCATGAAACTGAGCAGCAGCAAGAGGATAAGATGGCGACGATATCGACAAAGACTCGGACTTCGACGTAGTTGCTTTTGTGACCAACGTTGTGAATGAATCGTGCCGTCCATCCGGCGTCATCCAGGTGAAAAAGATTCGAACAGTATGGCAGCACTTGAAGAAGCCATCTTGCAGCTAGAAGAGGGAAGTTCAGAAAAACAGTCAACGCTTCCTGAGCTAGAGTGCGAAGTAAGAGTCCCATGCCAAGAAGCAGGCATTGCAGAAACAGCGAAGGACGCGACTGGACATGACGATAGAAGGCAAGATAAAAAAAAGAGCACAATGCCTAGATCGGATTCCTCTAACACGTCCAGTGATGACAGTGGTGAGGAAAGTGACAAAGCTCGGAAGGGTAAAAAGTCATCTGAGAACAAACAAGCTGATGATCCATCTAGCAAGCACGACAGGAAGAAGTCAACGTCAGATTCCTCTACCTCGTCGTCCGACGACAGTGATGTCGAGAGAGACACGACTCGGGCGAAGCAAATAGATGCTGTTGAAATACAAGAAGACCATTCTGATGGCAAACAAGAGAAAGAGGACGAATCCAGTGAAAGGGATTCTTCCAAAGATTACAGGGACACTGAGGCTACAAAAAACGAAGTGGAGGCAGACATTACCATCGATAATGAAAAGGAGTCGAGTAGTATAACAGCACTTGCAGATGTCATTTTGAAGTCAAAGAGGATAAATTAGAAAAAGTGTCAACACTTCCTGAGCCAGAGTGCGAAGCAAAAGTTACAGGTCTAGAAGCAGCAGACGTTGTCGAAAATGAAAATGAAAATAATAAGGTAGGCAAGCTTCCAGGAAGCCACCCCGAGGCAACAAGCTACAGCGACTCAAGCTCGTCTTCTGATGATAGAGCCAGCGATGGCAAGCATCGGAAGAAGAAGACACCAATAAGTGTCAAGAAGAAACCGACCAGACTGGTAAACGACATCACATGTCCAAGTCAACCAGCTCAAGTAGTTCAAGCTCGTCCTCTGATGAGGAATTCCCACTTCAAAGGAAGAAGCCATTGGCTGGTGACAAAAAGGGAACTGTTCCAGACGATGCACACCAAAAGAAAATGTCAAAATCTACAAGCTCAAGTGATTCAAGTACATCCTCTGATGACGGTAACCAGATGAAAGCTGAAACAACACCAGCGAAGGACTTCCCCACAGCTGAACAAACCGGCAAAGGTCAAAGGAAAAGGTCAAAGTCAACTAGCTCCAGTGCCTCAAGCTCAAGCGACAGCGGCACATCTTCTGACGAACATAGAATACCTGAGACAGAGAAAACAACAGAAAAAGATGAAAATCCAGTAAAGGAACGCGGTAAGAAAATCTCCAGTCAACGAGCTCAAGCGAGTCCAGCTCATCCTCTGATGAGACAAATGTGCCTGAAGAGCACAATGGGAAGACAGCCACTTCCGCCAGACAGCCACTTCCAAACCAGGAGTTGATCCCAGTGGCAAACATCGCAAGAGGTCTTTGTCATTAAGCTCTAATTCCAGCTCATCCTCCAACGAGGATATTTCAGCTTCAGAAGAGGAGATGCCGGCTACTTCTCAGAAGGAAGTTGATCAAGTCAGCAAACACCAGAGAAAGAAGTCCCAAAGCTCCAGTGAAACTGCAACAAAAAGTGAGCAGCAAGATGATTGTGTAGTAGAGCTGCATGAGGTCATTCCCCACCAAAAGCACAACAGTCCAGAAAAAGTGTGTATAGTTCCTGAAGTTGAGTGCATCGTGCATGTTCTTTGCTTGGAGGCAGATCTTGCAGAAACTGAGAAAGAAAAGACCGGTGGTAGGAAACACGATGCAAGTAAGTCTAGAACATCGACCTCGAGTGATTCAGGCTCTCTAAAGATGTAGCTGACACATCCCAAAAAGAAAAGACAACATCTGACTCCAGCATGTCCTCTGACTCAGACAGCATCAACAGAAGAAGGAGACAACAGCGGACACTGGAATTAAAGTCGAACCGACCAGTAAGAACGCTGTCGGAAATCAAGCTCAAGTGATTCAAGCTCCCCTACTAATGAGGAAATCAAAACTCAAAGAGAGAAGACGTCAGGTGCCGGGGAAGAACTAGTCGACCCAGTCAGCTGTCAGCACAAGAAGAAGTCCTGGTCATCAAGTTCAAAGGAGTCTAGCTCCTCGTCTGATGAGGACAAGCTTCAAGAAGAAAGGGCACTATCAGATTCTAAGCAAGAAACTGATCCATCTAGGGAGCGCCACAGGAAGAAGTCCAAATCATGAGCTCAAGTAAGTCTACCTCGTCCTCTGATGAGGATAGCAAATCCCAAAAGAAGAGAGTGAATGCCGACAAAGAGGAAGGAGCCACAGGCAGAAAGTATCACAAGAAGTCAAAGTCAACAAGCTCAAGTCACTCCAGCTCATCATCCGATGACGATAACTGCAAGGATAGTGCAAAGCCTTGTGATAAGCAGGATACGGATATGCCTAAAAAAGACAGTTCCATTCTTTCACTGGACATTGAAAGTGAAATAGTGAAACAAGCACACAAAATTGAAACAGAGAAATGTGACGAGAAATCTGTACCAAGCACACCGATTTTCCTCCAGCCTCATATGGCCTCAGAGTTTGTCGTCGCAGAGGAATGCCTCTCCTCTGATCCTGAAGATCATGAGGCACTAGAGGTGGCTATATGCATCGAAACAGCACAATCGACTCAAGCTGTTGAAAGGCGGTCACCTTTGTCTCCCGAAGAAAACACTCCGGCATTAAAAGAGTCCGAAAATGGAATCACCGCTCTAGATGTAGATGTAACATCCCTGACGAAATGTCGACTTGGTGATTGCCAAAAAAGAAGAAAACACTTTCGCTAAGCCATCTTTATCTGGTGAAGAAACGGGGCACACTGGCCTCCCCGGGAGCCAGAACGAGCACGCAGCTGCTGAAACGACGAAAGAAGCAGATTCTACAGCAAATGAATACCAGGAACCTGGACAGGAAGACAATGTTACCAAGAGCACAGAATCCACAACTTCTGAACTTGAACGGACGCGACAGCACATGCCGGCCTCAGTTCAACCTGCAAGTGTTCGAGTACTTTCACCTAAAGACGAGACGTTATTCTTCCACGAACCAGTACTTGACGAGAAATCAGCAGCAGGATCCCAGGAAAACTCACCGACCAAAGCGACAGATCAGGAAAGAGCGGGATCATCAACTGCACCACCACCACCAGCCAACCGCAAGCCAAGCAGAAAATATAGCGACCAGTACTCCAACTTCGAGACACCCCGTGACTCTCGGTATCGACTTCATGACATGGAAACGCGCAGTAAGTCATACATTGGACAGCAAATGGCACGATGTCGTCCACAGCACGAGGTGAAGTCATCGGTGCTACCATGCCTGGTAGAAATCAGATCCCGAGAGACTCCATCAGATACGAGCAGTCCGGCGTCAGAGACAAAGTGGTCAACAGTTGAATGTATGGAGCAAGACAAAGCTAAAAACCCATGCGAGTCAGAAGGTCAGGAATCCTGTCGAGTGGATGTGGAGTTCGACAGAACAGCGTCGGCTCCCGACCAAAGAAAGGACTCCTCTGATCAATTCCAACTAGACACAGACAAGGCAGATGCTATTCGAGTTGATTTGGACGTGATAGCACTGGTAAGTAACGTCCAAAACGATCAAAAATGTCCAGTTGTGCCCGTTCTGAACGAGCTGCATGACGCAGACCTGCCGGCTCCAAGAGATGGCGCTGAAGGAAGGCAAGGCCATCCACCACCTGTTGACAAACACCTATCGCATTCTCATTCGACGACCTCAAGTAGCACTAGTTCGTCTTCGGAGTCCGAGGGACACAGGGCTTCCACTCGCGAAATACCAGATAAGAACAAACAAGAAGTGGCAACAGCCAACAAACCCAGAAGGAAGTCCAGGTCGGCCACCTCTAGCGAATCAAGCTCATCTTTGGATTCCAGGACCGGGAAGTCTCAGAAAAAGAGGACGCCGTCCAAGGAGACGCAAGAAGTCGCACCAGTTACTACTGAGCACAAAAAGTCGTCAACATCGAGTGACTCAAACTCCTCATCGGATTTTGAAAGTGGCGGACATAAAAAGAAGCATTCGCCAGATGAGGACAAGCACAAAGTCGTCCCAGGCAGTGAGCATCACAGGAAGAAGTCTAAGTCAAGTTCCAGTAAGTCTAGTTCATCGTCTGACGACAGTAGTGAAGGTGAGGTATCAGACAAAGCTGAGAAGGCACTTGTTCTCAAGAAAGAGGCTGCTGAAATCAGCAAGCTAGAGAGAAAGCATTCCAGCTCTTCTAGCTCCAGTGGCTCAACTAAGAGGACAGAATCAGTTAAAGACAAAGAGCACATAGCACCAGCTGTGATTGGTGAAAAGTCCAAGACGTCGAAAACCTCGAGTGACTCAAGCTCCTCATCAGATGATGAGAGTGACAAATCGCATCGCAAGAAGCCAGGAGCTAAGGACAAACGGAAGTCGTCAGATGAGAACAGAGAAGTCGCACCTAGCACCGAGAAGGAAAGAAAGGTGTCAATGTCAACCAGTTCCAGCGACTCTAGTTCATTCTCAGATTCTAAGCCTGGGAAGGCCCTGGAAGAGAAGACAACTGATGCTGGGCAAAAATATATTCCATCTCCTAAAAAGCACAAAAAGAAGTCTGAGTCGTCTACGTCCAGTGACTGCAGCTCTTCATCGGATTCTGAAAGTGATAAATATAAAAAGAATCAGACACCATCCGAGGGCAAGCAAAAAGAGGGCATCGCACCAGCTGTGATTAGTGACAAGTCCAAGACGTTGTCGAAAACCTCGAGTGACTCAAGCTCCTCATCTGATGATGAGGGTGCTAAATCATATCACGGTAGGCCAGGAGCTAAGGACAAGCAGCAGGAGTCTCTCGCAGATGACGTAAGCAACGTTCGTAGTGACATTATCCAACCAGATCTACCGGTAGTACCTCCACCAAAATCAAAACCACCGGAGCGGACGCCACTTGCTGAAGAAATCCTAGAGATTATTGAGCACGCTCCAGAAGTAAGTAGCATTCAAAGGCTCGACGAAAGTGTCGAGCCCGTCGAGGAAAGGCCCGACAACATCGATCAAGGAGTGGATGACACTGATGCAAGACATAGCCGCCCTCTGTCCCCGGAGCATAAGGAACTGGATGATTGGGTGATCGTTCCTAAACCCGTAGAATACACACATGCTGCACCAAGAGTCATTGAACATGAAAAATCCCAGGCATGCACGACTCCATGCAAACAAACGGATCTTCAGGAAATCAAGTCGGACTCGAATATTGCACCAGAAAAAGAGGAGCCCACTTCGCCTCAGGGACAGCACGTGTCAGAGTGGGTTCAAATGTGGGACACTGCTATTGACGCCGGACTGTACCCCACTCCAACAGCTGACGTGTCCCAGAGACTTCAAGAGCTACATCCGGGATCGCCACGGCCCGATTCTGCAGTCCATGTACAACAGTACGAACCAGAAACAGTGCAAAAGGATGATGACACTTCCGCTGGTCTGTGCTTCGCCCAACCAGCGAAAGTAATAAGCGAAGAGGTCGATCAGACCGTCCGTGCAGAGCCTGTTTGTTTGATCGAAGACGACATATTATGTGATACAGATGCATTTAAACGGTCAACTTCAAGCGTAGAGGGTGCTTTTGAAGCTATTCTGGTCAACATCGAACCAGAGCAACCGGCAGGTGGGGATGATAGTCCAGTTGAAAAGAGTGCGCATGTCGATGTGACTTCACCAGAACAAAGCCTCAGCAGGGCCGACAAAGGACCCATCTATGGCAACAATTATGACAAAACGTATCAGGCATCACTCTGTTTCATCGATGCTGAACCAGGAGACAATGCCGCTTCAACGACCCCGACCAGAGAGGAACGAGGCCCTGATGACCAGGTTTGTCCCGAGCTGCTTCGCCCGGAGGACCCTAACGAAACGTTCTATGAGGAATCCCTTCCAGTTTTCCTTAAGGAGCCCGCGCCAGTGGTGTGGAGGCGAGCTTCGGTGGATCGCCAGGTTGGCAAGTTCAACATCACATGCATTATACGGCCGAACGAGGCCCAGCTTCCTGGCTCGGAGACGAGAGCTTCTCCACCGAGGTCGATGGACAGACAATGGCTCAACTTGGAGAACTACACCATCATGACACCACCGAAGTCTCCCGAAAGGGCGAGGAAGACGACAGAGGACGAGGACGAGGTCGTGGGATCCAAGACCACCGTGTACCTGGCGCCGAGGACACCACCGAATGTTCGCCAAGAGCTGGTGGCCCTCCGGTGTGTCCGAAACAGTGACGACGACAACAGTCTCACCTACCTGCCAGAGCTGAGGGATTTGACGCCCGATGTTATTGAGAATGCAGACGGCAACCAGTGGAGTGGCAAGTTCCAAGGCAATAAAGCGTGGGATAAAACTAAAGCTCCCTCAGTGCAATCTGGCACTTCATCAGCTGACGTAAAACAGAGACGGTGGGCTTATGAACACGAAAGTCCAATAACGTTCAAAGAGCTGCAAAAAGTGACTCCACCACATAATACGAACTTGGAGCAGCGCAAACAGAGGTTATTGGGAAGCACCACAGACATCGCATCTAAAGGTAAGTATTTTGTTGGAAGGATGTCACTTTATATTTCCATCCAGCTACATCTTTTTTTTCTTCTCAAAACAAATTTAAGTTTCGAGTAGTGCAAATCCATTCATTCGCTTCGCATTTCAATATGTTTGCAAAATGTCTTAAATGCAAGCGTGCTGCGTGGAAAGTGCAAATGCCGATATCGCACCAATCAGTCAGTAAATGCTACATAGTTACAAATGCTTCAACCGTAATGCATCTATTGCAATGTTCATTTCGTATTTGACCATCTTTTGAATTTTCACATAGTTAAATAATGTATATGAAAGTAGCTATTCAGCTAAATGGTTGATTGGAAAGAATGGAGGATTCATCCAATTTGGTTGCTAAGTTGATTTGGTACGGGCTTGAATGTGCTGCCCTGTAACAAGCGACTATCTATGTGAACGTGCAGCTAATTAAGTGTGGAAAACAGCTGACTAGGCGGCCAGGAACAGATGCGCGACGCGCCAGCCAGACAGCTCAGTTATTATAAGCAGTGGCTGTTACCTGTATGTCTGTGTGTCTATAGGAGCACTGATTTTGCTTTCCCCTTACCCCTCACATATTGTACACCTATATCAACACTTACAGTTACACTTGCTATGACATTAACACCTATACTTGCTATTAACTTACATATTGTATACTTACACTTATGCCGACATTAAGAATAATGACACTTTCCCTGAACTAACACTTTCACTGACAATGACAAAGACACCGCACTCTCACTGTCAATGACCTGTGTCTGGGGACAGAGAGCCCGTTGTCTGACGTCTGACTCTCCCTCGTCCGCTCCACAGCGGCGGCAGCGCGTTGACTGACTCTAACCCTCTCTCGTTCGCTCCACAGCGGCGGCAGCGCGTTGACTGAGTGTGACTCTCCCTCGTCCGCTCCACAGCGGCGGCGGCGCCGGTGGCAGAGGAGGGTAAGGTTGGTCGTCTGCGTGCCATGTTCGAGAAGATGGACGCGGCGGCGGCCAAGTCACCGGGCCAAGACGACAATCTACGCGACGCGCGCCGCTTCAAGAGCATGGTGAACGTGGCTCCTCCGGCGGCGGCGTCGGGGGCGAGCCAACGGCTGGAGGGTCCAACGCTGAGGGAACGCAGCCGTAGTACAGCCGCCCTGCACCGCTCTCCGGCGGGGACGCTCGGGGCAGAGCTCTCTGTCGCTCCTGGGTCTCTCAAGGAGAGGAGCCGTAGCACGGTTGTCCTGCACCGCCCAGAGCAAGCGGCCAGAGGCGATGACGCGGTGAACTCCGGACCGCCGAAGGAGCGGAGTCAGAGCACCGCCGCCCTGAACCGCATCCGCGACAACCAGCGGCCGGCTACGTCCCCCGTCCATTATGTGCTCGCTGACGCGTCACAGCTCAGGGAGCTTTCAAAGAGCAGCGGGGCGTTGGCCACCGCAGACTCCCCGCCTAGCGACAGCAGTCGGCGCATCGGCTCCCCACCTCCACCACCGTCCGACTACGTCACCCTCGGCGAGCGAACGCTTTCCTCGCGCGCGCTGGATTGTCTCGAGAGCAGCGAGTGCCAGGCCAAGCTGGACGCAATCCGGCGCTACTTCGAGGGTCTCCAGGACGGCGACATCACCACCGGCGATGACGCAGACATGCTAGACGACACCCTCGTGTCTGCCCCCGGCTACAACCGCTCCCTGCCGCGTCTGGACGCCAGCGCCTCGGACCAGCAATCACCTCTCAGCAGCCTGTTCGGCGGTCCTGGGGAGAATAACCTGCAGCGGGGAGTCAGTAGGTCAGCCAGCACACCCCTGGTCTGCGCTGAGGGAGCTGACACGACGGCCAGTCTTCTGGAGCAGGTCCGGCAGCTGAGGAGAAGGGCTTCCGGCGGGGCGCTGTCGCAGGTCAGCCTCAACACCAGCCTGGCGACGAGCACGGCGGAGCTGGCGCGGCACAGAGACGATGGCATCGTGGTGTTCGGACCTGGCATGTGCCAGGGCAAGGTCAACGCCGTCAACCGCTTCCAGGTGGGGTGCCCAATGCATTGATGGGTGGTGATGGGTGGGTGATGGGACAGTGATGTTCGTGATTCGATGTTTGTGACTCATTTTGACAGGTTTGTGATATGTGTGACTCGTGACATATTTGTGATGTTTGTGACTCGTTGTGACAGATTTGTGATATTTATGACTCGTTATGGCAGGTTTGTGATGTTTGTAACTCGTTGTGACAGGTGTGTGACGTTTGAGACTCGTTGTGACAGGCAGGGACGGATCTAACTGTTTTTTTGTTTGTTGGGGGGGGGGGGCAAATCCAGTGGCGTATTTCCAAAAAGTTGTTGAGCAGCGGGGTGGGGAGGGGGGCAGGGCAGTAGCGGGTCATCAGTCGTCAACGAAATGTTGTTGACGGGGGGGGGGGGGGGGGGGGTAGAGCGCGTCGTTAACCCGCGCACCGCTGGGGTATCAACCGAACAGGCCCCGCGGGGAGGGGATAATTTTCTGCTCCCACTCGTTATCTTCCGAACCAATAACCGCAGCGAGACGTACAAGGCGGCAATGGAAAGCTCTTAATGACACGCATCTACAGCATACGCGTAATGTTCAAAATAAGGTCACATGTCAGATCACAGTCAGGTGAAAGGTAAAAATCGAGGTATTTGGGTTGATGGGCCACAAGTCCTGTAAAGTTTTAGATTGCGATATTATGGCACAACTGGATCTCAGAGGTATAATACATCTCCAGCATAAGAGAAATTGAGATTGTAAGCGAAGGTCAGGTCACAAAAGGTCACTATTGGCAAGAGGTCTACGAAAGTCATGCGACACATGTTTTAAGGGTTATTTTACACGTATAATTCGATAGTAGTAGCCATTTTTACACCCTGACCCAATTCAATGGCCTTTAGGTGAAGTTCAGGTCAAGGTCAGGCCGAATAAGGTCAAAATGTGAAATTGATTAATCTAAAAAACGGCATGTTTCCAGACCAGTTTTGTCTCAGAAATACAGTGTTGACATTTATTTGTCTGTATCCGGTCAGAAAAATCATAAAATGCAATTACAAAATGACGTCATCAGTTACTCATGTTTAAGGATCCATAAGTCAGTCAAAAATAAAGATATTGCTTTGAAATTTGGTGAGGGTATCGTTCCTACTTGCCTTTCCAATATATATTCCGTTAGTTTAATAACTTGAAAATGCTAATTTTGTGGAAATTTGTTTCCGAAACAAACCAGTATTTTTGTTTGGGGGGAGTAAAAATCTAAAAAATCAAAAATCCGAGACAGCCATTTTGAAGAAAATGTCATTTCCTTTCTTTCGGCGTTTTTGTATTTACATTTTGCTTCAAAACTCTATTCTCTACGATTTTTCAAACATTTATCGTTTTTTCCAAACAAAAATGGCATTGCATGACGTCATTAAAACGTCATTATCGCCCAAACTACCACACTAATTTCAATGCAATTTTGAGCGAAGACGTAAAATTGATGCAGCATAAGGTACTGACAGTTTACGCCGATATCTATCATAGTTTTCAAGTCCTTGAGAAAATCCAGGAGGGGGCAGATTTTGTCCCCCCCCCCCCAGTGGGGCGCGGGTTAACTCGTCAGCAACTGTACGTCCGGACGTTTTTTTTTTGGGGGGGGGGGCGGGGGGAATCATGGCTTCAGGACCTTTAGGGGGCATGGCCCCTTGCCCCCCTCCCCTCCCTGAATCCGCCCCTGGTGACAGACTCGTGTGATGTGTGTGACCTGATCGGTGGGTGTCCTGCTGATTGGTTGGTGACTAGAGAGCTTTTGTTTGGGTGGTGCAAAGCAGGCTTTTGTTGAGAGTCAGGTATACGAGTATAGTAAGTAAGTACGTCTACGAGTATCGAGTCTACGACGTCTACGAGTATAGTAAGTGCATCAGGTATACGAGTACGAGTATCACTGGCGGATCCAGCCTCTCTTCGTGGGGGAGGGCATCTTTTTGGGGCAAAAGGATACCCCGTATTTTTATCTCCGCGGATTTGGGCCGGTCACGTTATTTTGGAATTCGAGCTTAACCCGCCATTGACTGGGGGGGGGGCGTTTCACGCCCCCTGATTAATTTTCGCAATAGCTGAAAAACTAATAAAGCTATCAATGTGAAACTTCGGGTACCTTCTTATATATCACTTTTACGTCTTGTGTGCAAAAATGAAGACATTTCGTCGATTTTTTCTTTCTCGAGTTATAGCAAATTTAGTGACGTCACTACACACGAGTTTTACACCAAAATTAGCTAAACTTTGCCAGGCCTTACAAATGCCACATTTAAATCAAAATGCAATCCAAGAACTCCAAAAGATAGCAAATTGCAACGGCTACCAACTGGCTATCTAAGGACTTGTATTTTTTTATTACCCCAAAAACTCAAAATACCTGTTTTTTGGGGAGGAGAAATGATCACAAAATCAAAATTTTCTTTTAAAAATCAAAAACCCGGAAGAAATGTCAGAGAACCATACATAGGCAACTACCATACCAAATGTCAAACTGATATCTCCATTTTTGACTGACTTATGACATCTAAAGTATGGGTAACTCATGACGTCATATTTTGATATTGCATTTTTGGGGGCTTTTATTGACTAGATACAGACAAATAAATGCCACCACTGTATTTCTGGGACAACACTGGTCTAACAACATGTTTTTTTTGTTTAGATTTAACAATTACAATTTTTGACCTTCGGTAGCCTGAACTTGACCTGAAATTGACATTTACTTCATGTAAATGAAGTCAGATGGTAAAATGACTATCACTATCGAATATACGTGGAATATAACTCATAAGACATGTGTTGCATGACTTTCGTATATATTTTGAGCATAGTGACCTTTTGTGACCTGACCTTGACCTTGACCTTGCCCAACAGTCTCTATTCCGCTCATGCGGGATATGTATCATACCTTTAGCAGCACTTTGGGTGAAACTGGTCGCAATAGAAGGCTTTGGATGGAAAGTATGACCCATAAACTCAAATACGCCAATTTTGACCTTTGACCTGACGGTGACCTGACATTTGACCTAAGTTTGACATTTTTGAGCATGCGTTAGGTTCGTTTCATTCGGAGCTTTCGATCGCCGCCTTGTGCGTCTCGCTGCGATCATTGGTTCAGAAGATAGTCATGGGGGTTTACCCCCCCCCCCCCCCCCCAGTCAATCGCGTTCTGCTGATACCGCAGTCAATGCCGGGTTAAGCAAATCACTTTTCAAATTCACACCAAAAAAAATTGTGGATTAAATATTTTTTGGGGGGGGTAATTTTTTTCTCTCGAAAATCCTAGATGTCCATTACGAAGAGAATGCCATTTCCTCTCTTTTGACGTTTGTTTTTGCACTTTGCTTCAAAACTCTATTTTCTACGGTTGTTCAAACATTTATCGTTTTCCCACCAAAAATGGCATGACATGGCGTCATTAGAACGTCATTATCTCCCAAAATGCAGCATCAACTTCATTGGAATTTGGTGAGAAGACGTAGAATTGATGCAGCATAAGGTACTCAAAGTTTAACGTTGATATATATTATAGTGTTCAAGTTATTTAGAAAACCCGTGAGGGGACAGATTCTGCCCCCCCCCCCCCAGTGGGGCGCGGGTTAAGTGTCACCGGGGCTGCTTCAATTGCATCAGGTGCGCAGTTTTGTCTCTCATTGAAAGAAAGGGATACATACAAACTTCAAATTCCATCACTCGAGAAAAAAACTTCCGTTTTCATGAAGTTTTCTCCTAAGATCATTGTTTTTCACGTTCAGTGCAGGGAACGCGCGGGGGCATACTTGTATTGAATGCCCCTCCCAGATTCCTATGGTGGGGATGTTCCCCTGATACCCCTCCCCCTGGATCCGCCAGTGCCAGAAATTACCGCCAAGGAGAGCCTCTTCCAGACACTTAATGGAATTCATTTGATCATTTTCCAAATTTGTATAAGCAATTGCGAAAGTTGTGTCATGCCACGAAGCGGCGCGAAATTTTCCGGTTTTTGACTGTGAATAGCTGGATTTTGACTGCTGCCAAGACAATTTCTTATATTTTACGATAAATTGGGAACGCACGGGGAGGGGGCATACTTGTATTCAATGCCCACCCCCAGATTCCTGCGGGGGGGGGGGGCATTTGCCCCTGTCCCCCCCCCCCTGGATCCGCCAGTGATGAGTATGTAGCTCGTATACCTGGCTATCCGACACGCTAGACTTAGTCGGGCTAAACTCGGTCTGGCATGTCAGCACGCGCGACATGCAGTCGTGCTTGACGGCATCTAACTCAGACCAATACCTTGTTTTTGCGGTATATCGCGCAACTTCACCCATCCCATGTTCCCAATCCGATACATGAGTGATACGCAGCAATACCACGCTCTATAGTACAGCCATCATGGTTTATCACGGCAGCCATCGCAGGGAGCCGATCTGTCACCGAAATTAAAACGGAGATAGAACTAGGCACGGAAGTAGAAGAAGTAGAAGTAGAACGGAGATAGGCAAAATCTGCCCTCCCCCTCCCGGATTTTCTCAATAACCTAAAATTATTATAGATATCGACGTGAAACTTTGCACACCACATGCTGCATTAATTCTACGTCTTCTATCAAAATTTCATTGAAATTGGTGATGTAGTTTAGGAGATAAGGACGTTTTAATGATGTCATGTCATGCCATTTTTGTTGGAAAAACGATAAATGCTTGACAAATCGTAGAAAAACAAGTTTTGAAGCACATTGCAAAAAAAAACAATCACAAGAAAGGGAATGACATTTCCTTCAAAATGACTATCTTGGGTTTTCACAATTTTGAGCTTTTGATCCCCAAAAGGGGAAAAAAATATGGAAAACTTCCACATCACAATTTTCGAAGACATTACAAAAATGGAATACATATTGGAGAACCAAGTATGGACGATACCCACACCAAATTTCAAAGAAATAGCCGTTTTCACGAAGGATTACTGCGTTGAAAAGATTCTGGAAAGTTCTGAAATATTTTTAATAGTTTTCGTATAAAAGTCTTAGTATATTATACATTCCAAGAAGTAAATTACTGATTTGGCCGATATTATCACTATCATAGGTGTCGATTTATATACTTTTTGGGGCCTTCGCCCTCCCCCCAATGTTGAGTTCGGCCCCCCTAATGGTGCTCTCGTCCCCCCCTCAATGACGTGCTTTCAGCCCCCAATACTTTCCGCCCTTGGATTACTTGATATATAGGTACAGGCATAGGTGTCGATTTATATACCTACTTTAACCCGCACACTGCTGGGGGTTGATTTCCGCCCCCCCCCCTCAGGTTTTTCAAAGATAGCGATAAAACTGCGGCGCAGCGCCGCCGGGTTTCGGCACACCTGTTAGGACATCAATTGCGCATACTATGAAAAGAAAATAACCTCGGGTCATCTCAGGTCAGGTCATGAGACCAGGTCAAGTGACCCCACCTCCAAAAAAGTTTCCAGTTGTGCCAAAGCCAGAGTTTTTCACCGATCAGTTTGAAACTTACAGGATGTCATGAGGGCATTAGTACTTACAATTCGTGTATCTCGGAATTTTGATATCGGTGACATAAGGTCAGGTCAATTTCGTAACCTCCCGTAACATAAGTCAATAGGGAAATATACAAATGCTTCCTATTTCAAGGATATGCATGATATTAGTTCAATTACTTCTGGATGATGTTATTATAGGATATTATTCATGATCCAAGTATAATTTTTGTTCAGTGGCCCCTATTGGGTCATTTGAGGTCATGCGAGGCCACCATCACTTTTTTTGTCAATAACTCCCGACATAATGAAGATAGAGAAGTAAAACAGACAGCAATGTGTTTGTCTCGTTGAGATACGTCTTACATATGCAACATGCCCTACTTGGGTTACCACTTGACCTTGACCTGGGGTCAAACTGTTATGTTGACTTAACAAGGTCACCATATATATCATTCAAAGCGCATTGACAAGATAAACACAATGGCGTAAACAGTTTTTCGTTATCTGTATTAAGTAAAAAGTTAATAGAAGAAAGAAAGAACGATTATGAAAAAAAAGGATTTTTTCTTTTTGACATCTGGAGCCTCAAATATTGACCTGAGATCAAATCTGAGTGCACCTTAGCGATTGCAAATTTCACTGGCTGGCGTTTTCTTTTTTCTGTTTGTTTCTAACTAGCATTGTTTCTGAGATATATGGGAATTTCTGGAGCGATGTCCTAAAACAGGAAAAACTGAAAAATTTGACCTTTGATGACCTCTGGTGACCTCAATTTTGACCTGACCTAAAAGAACACTGAAATACTTTCGATAGAACATGTATCAAGCTATCAAAGGCCCTTTTCGCTTCTCGCTACGTAGCGTAGTTTTCGAGATCTCACGGGGGGGGGCGGAAATCAACCCCCCTGCAGTTTGTGTTCGGCGCAAAGCCCCTGCAGTGCGCGGGTTAATGTGGCCCTTGCCCCCCCCCCCCCATGTTGAGTTCGACCCCCAAAGGTGCTCTCGCCCCCCCCCCCCCCCCAATGTTTTCTGGGCACTGGCGTATCCAAGGATCCCGAAGGGCCAGCCTCCCAAAGCGCCTGATGTCGGCCATAAAATGATTTATTTAAATCACCTATTTATTCATGCATGAAAAAACGAAATCCGATGATTTTTTTTAGAATTGTGTGACTTTGGGCTTTGGCCCCTCCAAAGCAGCTCCTTTGCTGTTCTGGCATAATGAAAACGATTATTCACCCCGAAGCGTAGAACCTTTGTGAAGCCTGGGAGGGCCCCATGCCGACCTGAGATGGACGTTCACCACTTTGAGAGGACTATCCACTTTGAGAGGACTATCGATCTAAAATGGCGCTTTTCTGGCCTGAGAGCTTTAAGTCGGTACGAGAGGAACAATGCACATCCGCTTCTTTGAGAGGATCATCGATCGACCTGAGAAGGCCATCGTCCGGTCTGAGAGGCCCCTTGCCAAGTGTGGAAAGGCTTTACCTATATGCTAGTCTGAGAAGGTCCTTACGAGGCCTGAGAGAAGAAGTCTGAGAAGGCCTTTGCAATACCTTATAATTCCTTAGGCTTATCCAAGAGGGCCATTGGCAGGCCCGAGAGGTTCCTGTGCCAGTTTGAAATTCTGAGATTCTCGGCCATTCTGAAAGCTGTTGGTCGGTCGGAGGCTCGGCCGAAACTTTGGTTTGAGGCGGCGTCCGACACAAGGCCAAAACTCGTGTAGCTTTATTTTTTAGTTAAAAACTGATTTAAAACAATCTTGTTGTACCCAGGGACGTCGCCGACGGGGGGGTTCGGGGTCCGAACCCAACTGTCAGAAGGTGGGGGGGGGGGGGGGGGTGGACCCCCTCCCCACACACTTTTTGCGGGAAAGTTAACAATTTATCGTAAAAATTGCCTTTGCAGGAGCCAAAATCCAGCTAACCACAGTAAACAACTGGGAAATTAAGCGCCGCTTCGCGGCATGACACAAATTACACAATTGCTTGTACAAATTTGAAAAATGGGAAAATGAATTCCATTAAGTGTCTGGCAGATGCTATCCTTGACGGTAATTGCTGTCCCCAGGGCCCACTCCCTTCATAAATATTCACTTTCAAGCGGGTTAATAAACATGTAGGTGTAAGCTAAACATGTATGTTTAGCTAGTCTGCCGAGCTCTGAAAAGGCGACGCGAACGCAAATACGCGGATATCGGCGCACGGAAGCTGCTCCAGTGGTGCCCAACTTGCTGGACCGAAGAGCTAATAGTGGAGACGAGGCCAGGACCCCATCTCCCACCAGGCTCCTCCTGATCCACAGGGACCATTTATGCGTGGAAAAGTCGAGCTGCCTCTTGTTGCTTGCAAACCATTTGCACTGTTAGTTGTTACCTTACCAGTTGTTTGTTACAGTTCGGTACATATGTATACATTTATTATTGTCATATGTACTATTGAGCGCCAACTGCCACCGGCCATCGTGATTTACTATCCGAGGCTAATGTATATGCCAAACTACCTTCATTTCAATATTTTGAATCATACCGAGATGTGCAACCAGGAAAAGGGACTGCCTGAGGCCACTCACGGTCTGGTTTCAATATTAAAACTGCGTTTTCCACGACCTAAAATTAACATTTCCACGCCGCTTCGCGGTGTCACATCGGTGGTCATATTCATAACGAAGCCATCGTCATCGTATTCGGTTCGTCGTAACGCTGAATTGAATGAATAACATTTCTAGCTTCTTATCCTCTACTAGGCCTATATTTCTGGGTTTTATCATGCAAACCCGTACAAATTTCGCTCCGCTTGGCGGCACTAAATAACAACTACCTGCTATAACTTGAAAATCCACATTAAAAATATTGCAAAGGCTTAAATACACGCAAAAATGAGGTTATATTTTTTTTTCGTCATTTCAGCTGACCCTCAACAATTATCGGGGACGCCCCTGGTTGTACCTATTTCTTACATTTTATTTTACAATCATGAAATGTGTTATTTTTGGCCGATTTCAGTCGTTTTGGTAAAACCATGAGGCTGATATAGGACCCGTCCCTGTTCGCCCCCCCCCCTCCCCCTCCAATCATTTTGAAAAATTGACACTATTCAATAGTTATGGAAACATGTAATGAGGTCATAACAAGTTTATGATACAAAATTGTCCGTTTTTAAAGAAAATATGCGTCTAGAGCCCATTCGTTCAGTTTAGCAAACCGTCATACTAGTTACTATATCTGGCAGCGTCATGGATCACAGGTCGGTATACGCATGCGCAGTGATGTGCCAGCATCGATTCGCCGCTGCTTCCGACCGGTGTGCCGCACGCACATGGACAAAGCCAAGCCGCACCGCCCGGCCTCCGGAATGAGCTGCGCGGGCGAGTCTATTGCGTCCAATAGCGTCACACGCCAAAGAATGTTTCTGAATAATTCTGAATGTTTTGAAAAGTTTCAGTCGGTGGAGACTCACAACTGATTGATAGGTCATCACAACTGACCTATCAATACTTACTAATTACCACCAAACCGCAATTTTGTCAACATATTATATTTTTACCAACATATTACTAAATTCTGAGGGACATTTTTAGCCAAAAATCGCATGTAAAAGTTATGTAGTTAAGAAATGGATCGTCGAAACCTTCCTTTTTTCACAGGTTTTACAAAGTTTCGCACAATAATCCTTCGTGAAAACGGCTAATATCTTTATTTTTGAGTGTTTTATGGTTCCCTAAGTATGAGTAACTCATAGCGTAATTTGTTAACTGCATGTTACGGCGTTTAGTGACCAGATACAGACAAATGAATGCCACAACCGTATTTTTGAGACAAAACTGGTTTGGCAACATGCCTTTTTTATTTAGATTAATAAACTTCAAATTTTGACCTTTTGCGACCTGACCTTGACCTGAACTTCACCTAAAGGCCATTGCAATGGGTCAGGGTGTAAAATGGCTACTACCATATAAGTATACGTGTGCAATAACCCTAAAAACATGTGTCGTATGACTTTCGTAGACCTCTTGTCAATAGTGACCTTTTGTGACCTGACCTTCGCTTACAATCTCAATTTCTATTATGCGAAAATGTATTATACCTCTGAGAGCACTTGATGCCATACTAGTCGCACTATATTTCCTGATCACCAGGGAAGTCCCATCTGTTGCTGTCAGACAGCGATATTCTGCAGTTACGCCATGGCCCCTGATGACAGGCCTACAGCCTTTCCATCTTTTGTCCTGCCGGTGTCGCCATCTGCCGGCCGATCTGGCAAACCGGTCATTAGGATAACGACGCGGCCAAATGGGCCTGAAGCGAACCCGATAGCTCATCGAACGGCGCCAGTTTCGTGAGCACACATATTACACGGCCGGGTCGGTTTCAATCGAGCATTATAGGCCGGGAACCGACTGGCCGGTGCGTCACTTGTTTGTAATGGATAGGTCGGGCGCAGTGGCCGCCGCCGCACCGCCGCGCCGCTCCACGCTACCCGAGAGCTGCCACCCGGGGACGGACACGAGGGTCTTTGTTCGAAATGTTCACCGCGTCACTCAAACGACCTATTATGGGGCAGGCATATGTTATATTGGAAGTTTCCGATCTTTCGCTGTCTTCGGATTTTTACATTTGGATAATTATGAACATAAGCATCGTTGAAAAAATGAAGGTGAAAGTAAGTTCATAGTTGTTCATTACATCAACTTCGAAAGTTGACTCTAATCGCTTGGCCTACTTAAATTTAGAGTAGCATGTTTCCGTAACAATTTATACGACATTTGTGCTTACGTTTAATGTATATG
>JAXIVJ010015424.1:0-30000 GCA_036785665.1 Chirona hameri | reverse complement strand
TTTTACGGACAAACGGTGCCAGGGGCGTGGGAACTACTTTGAAGTTGGGGAGGGGGGGGGGGGCCGAACTTCTTGGCAATACTACGGCAAACATTAAGACTGAAGAGAGCAACGTGAACCGCTCTTGTTCATACCCAATGCTGCTTATTGACAATAGTATGTCATATTAAGGAAATGGGTATCAATATCATATAAGGAGATGGGTCGTCTAACAAGCAAAACAAACGTGAGAATAGCTTGGTAAACATGAAGAAGTGAGCGACACTAGTACCTAGGGTCACAAACAATCTGAGAAGCGGAATTGGAGCTTTCATCGTGCCTGAATCCAGAACCGGCGGGCTTGACTGACTCCGAACCTGAGGTACAGGGCCTATTTTAACATGTTAACTGGGGGGGGCAAATACCTCCCCCCAGTGAGCCCGTTTTGCCCTCCGCCCCCCCCCCCCCCCAGCAAGAAATGTTGCCCACCCTGATTTCAGTATTTCCCATGTCATTTTTTGCTTGATAGGTATTCAATTAAAATATAATATGCTTACCTGGTGATAAATGAATACAAATCCAATTAAAATGTCATGATATTCCTAAGTTTTAGTATTTCCCAGCCAAAATAAGTATCTTTACATTATTTCCGGAATATCTTGAACTTCAATATCATTTGAACAATTGCTCATTGGCGGCAGAGTAGGGGAGATCGGGGGCTTGTTGGATCAGGAACGTCGCCACACAATTTGGAAATGGGTGGGGGCAACTGCTGAGCGATTGTGTTTCAAATTTGGTGTGTGGTCAGGGATCTCTCAGCCGCCACATTCAGGGGTGGGGTCAGGGTGGGGTGCTTCTGCACGTGCGCATGTGTGCACCACGTATTTGTATCTCAGAAACTACTTTCCTGTTCGAGTTGAAATTCACCATACATTTCTTTGCGTTCGCTCGTTCATCGCCAACTACGCGCCTTACTGGTTCGTAAAAAAGTTATGGAAGAAAAATGAGGAATAACCTCAGGGTGAATAGATTTTACCTCGTGGAGGTCCCAGGATACAAATACCCACATGGATTTGGCGGATCCAGAACAGGTGGTTGGGGGGGGGGAGGGAATTCAAAAAAGTCTCACACAATTATGAAAACGCATCGGATTTGGCTTGCTTATGCATTCATAGCTGATTTAACCCGCGCCGTGCCGGAGGGGGGGGGGGGGGCGTTTAGACGCCCTCCCCCTCCCTCAGGTTTTTCAAGGATAGCGTGAAAAAGGGCGGCGCGCAGCGCCACAGTTTTTGGTATAGCTGTTCGGGCATCAATTGTCCACATTATGTTGAAAAAAATACCTCGGTTCATCTCAGGTCTGGTCACTAGATTAGTTCACGTGACCCCAGCTCCAAAAAAGCTTGTGGTCACACCATAGCCACAGTTTTTGGCCGATCGACATCGTACTTACAGGATTTCATAAGGTCCTAGGTACCTACAATTCATGTATCTCGGATGTTTGATATCAGTGACCTAAGGTCGGGTCAATTTCGTGACCTACCCATTATAAGGTCAATGGGGAAATATTCAAATGCTTCTTATTCTGAGGATACGCAGGATATCAGCTAAATTCCTTCTAGATCATGTTATCATAGGACATGCTTGAAGACCCAGGTACAATTTTCGTTCAGTGACCCCTACAGGGTCAGCCGAGGGTCATCCGAGGTCACCAACATTTTTTGTAAATAACTCTCGACAAAACACAGATAGAGAAGTGAAACTGCCACCAATGTGCTTGTCTCGTCGAGGCACGTCTCCCAATGTGCAACAATTTCTAAGTTGACCTAACCTGGTCACCATTAACAGGATCCGAAGCGCCTTGACGAGACAAGCATGATGACATCAACATTATTTCCTTATCATTTTCAGGTAAAAAGTTATTTGTGAAAACTCTTTTGCTAAAAACTAGCTTTTTACATTTGATGAAGTCTGGAGCCTAAACTATTGATCTGAGCTCAAATCTGAAGACACTGCGGCGATTGAATTTTTGCAAGAGCTTCCATTGCTTTTTCTGTTTGTTCCTAGCTGACATATTTCCTGTGATATCTGGAGGTTTCTGGAGCGAAGTCCTAAACATTTAACAATTTGGCAAAATTGACCTTTGATGACATCTGGTGACCTCAATATTGACCTGATAAACAAAATGCAAGAAATAGATTCAAAATTCTTTCGGTCAAGCTTTCGAACGATGTTTTCGGGTTTGGTCTACGTCCCCATAGAAGCCCGAGTTCGAGGGGGGAGGGGCGTCGAAACTCCCCTCCCCTTATGATCTCGAAAACCACGCAACGTAACGACCAGCAGAAAATGGCGTTAGATAGGTCGAGACAAGCTCCATCGAAAGTATATCGGTATTTTTTTAGGTCAGGAAAACATTGTATTGAGGTCACCAGAGGTGATCAAAGGTCAGATTTTCCAGTTTTAGGACTTCGCTCCAGAAATCCCCAGATATCACATGAACTATGATAGCTAGAAACAAACGGAAAAGGTAATAGAATGCTCTTGAAAAATGCAATCGTCAGTGTCCTCAGATTTTAGCTCAGAGGCCAGTTTTACCCCCAAAAAACACTGACGTCGGCGATTATTTTTCGGCCGAAAAACTGACGGCGAGTTCCACCAACGCACGACAAAAATAATCGCCGACCTAAAAAATAAACTTTCTTATATTAATTAAAATAAATAAAAATACAATTAAAATAATAGAGGGTCTGTATTTATTATTACGATAATTATATTAAAATAAAATAAACTCAGGTCAATATTTTAGGCTCCAGAGGTCATCAAATGTCAACAATGTTATTTTTTGGCAAAATTGTTTTTCGCAAATAACTTTTTACCTAATAAAGATAAAGCATTACTGTTTGACGCCATCTTGTTTTTTTTTCGTCAAGGCGCTTTGAATCATATTAATGTTGACTAGGTTAGGTCAACTGAGAAATTTGATCTCAGGTCAAGGGTAGGTCATGTTGCATATTGGGAGACGTGTCTCTATGAGACAAACACATTGGTATAACCATTTTCACTTCTCTATCTTTATTATGTCAATAGTTATTGACAAAATAGTGTTGGCGGTCACGAAATTGACCTGACCTTAGGTCATGGATATATATATAAAAATCCGAGATAAACAAATTGTAGGTAGTTATCATCTTATCAAATCCTGCAAGATTGCAAACCGATTGGCCTAAAACTGTGGCTGCGGTACTACCGCAAACGTTTTGGAGGTGGGATCATCACGTGACCTGGGCTGGTGACCTGACCTGAGATAACCCGAGATCAAGAATTTTACATAATGTAAGTAGTTCATTTACAAACAGGTATGCAAAAAAACGGCGCCATGCAGCGCCGCTATTTTTGCGCTATCCGCGAAAAACCGGAGGGGTGGATGGATTTCGCCTCCCCCTCCCCGTCCAGGGCGCGTGTTAAAGCTAACTTTCCTTAGTAAAAGTTGCTTAGATTTTCTTCTATATCAGGAAATGTGTCAATCTTGCGCCGATTTCAGGCGTTTTTTGGGGGATGGGGGCAATTGCCCATTTTGCCCAACCCTAGATCCGCCACTGGATCTTTGTATTTTGCAAAAGATGCGGGACTCCTGGTGAAAATTGGGGTAAATTTAGCCATTTTCTGTGGATTTATATGCATTTTCATGTTTCCCCAATGACTTATAATTGGGAGGTCACAAAATAGACTTCACCTTAGGTCACCGATATCAAAATAATCCGAAATAGCAGAATCGTGGGTGTTTGTGACCTGATTAAATCCTGTGAGTATCTAACTGATCGGTCAAACAATGTGCTGCGGCACGACCTCACATTTTTTTGGGAGGTGGGATCACTAGACTTGACTTAGTGACGTGACTTGAGGAGACCCGAGGTAAACAAATTAACAGGATTTTGGCAATTGATAGGGCAAGCAGTTGTATCAAAAATGGCGGCGCGAAATGGCGTAGTTTTCCGCTATTTCCCATACAAAACTAAGGGGGTGGCATCCGCCCACACTGGCGGATCCAGGGGGGCGGACATCAGGGACAAATGCCCCCCCCCCCCCCCACACACACACACACACAAGAATCGGGGGGGGGGCATGGCAATACAAGTAGTCCTCCCCCCCCCCCCTGCGCGTTCCCTGCACTGAACGTGACAAACAATGATCTTAGGAGAAAACTTCATGAAAACGGAAGTTTTTTCTTCTCTCAAGTGATTTAATTTGAAGTTTGTGTGTATCCCTTACTTTCAATTATATATAAAACAACGCACCTGATGCAATTCATGCAGCCCCGGTGACACGCGCCCCGCTGGGGAGGGGGGGGGAGGGGGCAGAATCTGCACCCTCCCGGATTTTCTCAATAACTTTAGAACGGTGATAGATATCAACGGTGGAACTTGCAGTACCTTATACTGCATCAATTCTACGTCTTCTCACTAAATTTCAATGAAATTTATGTAGTATTTTGTGAGATAATAACGTTTTAATGACGTCATGTCAGGCCATTTTTGGTGGAAAAACAATAAATGTTGGAAAAATCGTAAAAATAGAGTTTCAAAGCAAATTTCAAATAAAAAACGTCAAAAGAAAGGAAATTACATTTTCTTTCAAATGGCTGTCTCGGAGTTGTGATTTTTTGGGTTTTTGACCCCCCCCCCCCCAATTTTTTTTATCGGAAAAATGTCCACAAAATCAATTTTTGTGAATTCGAAAAGTGCATTTTTTAAACTCGAAATACCAAAATAAGGTGACTGGCCCAAATCCGCGGAGGGAAAAATTTGGGGTACCTTTTTGCCCCTCCCCAGTGGATTTCCCTTAAAATAGCCCTGCTGAGGTAGCTGGTTAGGTGATGTGCCGGCTCGCACCAAGTTGACCATGGCAAAGTCATGCATTTAGCATACATTTGGTGCGAGTACCATACTTGGCTTCAACCGAGTTATGCTCTGCCGTGTTTTACGGTGTTATGCTCAATGCTTCGGGTACATTTTTATTAATTTATCGTTAAGCGGTCATACTCAAGCAAATGCTGGCAAACCAATGCATTAGAACACACGCATTTTGCAGAGAAAAATGTGTATCTACCTTATATATGTTTGTTAGTTAGTTAGTTATTTTGCTTGTTAGTTAACGGTTGCCGAATTAGGGTCCATTAACACACGCACTGCCGGGGGTTTGCGCCAACCACGAACTGCCGGGGAGATGATTTCCGCCTCCTCACTCCTAAGATCTAAACAACACGCAATGTAGCGACAAGCGGAAGACGGTTGTCTCGATAATTAAAGAGCTAGCGACGCGCGGAAAAAGTATTCAAAAGATAATTTAAGTTGCTGTAACTAAGGTTCATCATAATTGACCTAAGGTCAATAGTTTAGGTCATCAGAAGCCATTAAATTTGAAACATTCTAAAAAATGCCGAATTGGTTTTAAGGAATAACTTTTGACAGAAGCAACGATAATGAGAAGTAAAATCACCGGTAACCTAAAAATAAGTAAGTAAAGAGATAAATTAAGACCGAAATTATATTCTTGGATATTTCGCTATTGCAAATTCATCAGCAAATTGATTTATTGATTGATTGATTGCTGACGAAGTTTCAATGTCGAAATATCCAAGAATATTATTTCGGCATTTACTTATTTATTTGCTTACTTAATATCAGTTATTACGAAGGAGTATTGCGCTGAAAAGAAAAGATCATTTTCTGAGAAGTTTTTGGTATAGAGTCACACACACACACACACACCGTTCTGGATCCGCCAATGTGTTACGTCATGCTCGCCTGTGACGTCAAGCGACAGCTGGCGCGGCCAACAGTCACGATTTCTATGCCGTCTTGCAACCTGAGTCGCACGCCTCTTCCCAGTTTCTCTCGCGGAAAAACCTGCAGTCACCTGCAGTGCAGGCAGATGCTACTGGGATTGCGCAATAGCACGAGGAAGCCAGGTAGGAACAATGGCGCGGCGTTTCAGACACATTGGATAGCGAGTCGGGAAAAGTGCCCCCCCCCCCCCCCCTGTTCCTACGCATATGGTTAGATAGGAGATGCAGGTTTCAATTGGAATAGGAGCGACCCGACGTGCAGGAAAATACGTCCCCAGAGCTGCTTACATGTTTTGTAGACATCATTGACCTTAGCGAAGTCGTTTCATGTCCGCCAGTAGTACTGTCAGCTTGACAACTGCAAACAGCATAGGAAGACCATGGCCCACGAAGTGAAAACACCGCTCCAATCTAAGGTGATAAGATATAGCGATAGGTAAGGAAACACTATTGTTATAAGCACATATCACTGTCACGTGGAACTTTGTTAAACAGTAAAACATGAGCGATTGCATGGGAAGATTGTGCGGTAATTGAACCATCAACCATCACTTTGTCTCAAGAAGCAGTTATAGGATGCATTTGTGGTTATGATACTTCTGCTACTAGCGTACTTCCAGCCCACTCTAGCTACAAACAAAATTACCATCGCTTTGTGCAATTTTGTGAAGCCAACAATATGGTTTGACAGCGAAATATTCTCAGTGGCGGATTATAGGTTTTGAGTTTGGGGGGACAAACATTTCGCTCCGTTTCGTCAGCGAAAAAGTTGTTGAGCGGGGGGCGGGGTGGCGTCGGGTCGTCAGCGCGAAAAGTCGTTGAACGGGGGGGGGGGGCGCGTCAAAGAAAATAAACTTGTTGTTGAGGGACGGGAGAGGGCCCCGCCGTCAGCGAAAAGTTGTTCAGTGGGGGAGGGGGGTGGTCACGACTTCCCGGAACAAAAATCGCAACCTCCCGAAACGGTTTGGGGGGGGGAACATACGTTTGCCTACCCCGATTTTTTCGTTGGGGGGGGGGGGGGCAGTTCCCTGTTTTCCCCTAACGTAGATCCGCCACTGAATATGCTTGCCTCCGTAGGTGCACACTGCACAGTTTGGTGAAATGGTGCGAAGAGCGAGCCGCTGCTTCCGACGTGCATACTGCGCCGCAGCAATTCCCTGTCATGCGGAACAGCATGCACCAACGTATTCGAGCGTGAAATCATTTCCCTACCGAATTTAAGCCGTGATTTACTGGTCAGTGGGCCAGACTGTCGGACGGACAGAGCAGACATAGAGAGTCGCCCACCGTCAGCGAAGAAAGTCGCTCACCATCAGTGAACCCGACAGTTGGACTAACAGACAGGGTGAGTCTCTCACCGTCAGTGAAGGCCAGGCCTGCCGCCTCTAGAATGTGGCCGACGTTCTGCATCGCCTGACGAGTCTGAGCCTCCACCCCGTCCTGGAGTCGGATAGTGGCGGCGTCCAGACCGATCTGACCCGAGATGTACAGAGTGTTGTCCGCCAGCACCGCCTGACTGTAGATGGAGGAGAGAGGTCAGGTCAGCCGTCATTTGTTTCCCTATTGGCCGGGTCGATATGAGATTTTGTTTGGAGTTAAACCAGTGTTCCCTCCAGGCGATCTGTGTGAGGCGACAGATGTTGCGTATTAAAAAAGGTCACTGAAACAGATTGTACAAATACATGCTACATACATGTTCAAGGGCGGATCCAGCCGGCCGTTTTGGGGGGGGGGGGGCAAACCGTTTTTTTAGCGGACCTTACCTACCCCCAATTTCGAATTTCTTCCCGGATTCGGGCCACTTTATTTTGCAACCACACGATTTCGATTTTTTCCCCATTTTTTTGTTAGGTTTTCGACCTTTTGGGATATCGAAAAAGGAAAGATGTCAGCTTGCAGTTTGTATTGTTCCAACATTGCCTTACACTGATAAAAACTATGTCAATTGTCAGCTGTACCCAGGGGCGTCGCCGATAATTTTTGAGTGGGGGGGTCGGCTGAAATGACGAAAAAAATGTACCCCAATTTGTTATGCGTGTATTTAAGCTTTTGCAACATTTCTAATGTGGATTTGCATGTTATAGTAGGTACTTGTTATTTAGCGCCGCGAAGCGGCGCGATTTTTTTTTTGCTCGGGTTTGCCTGATAAAACCCAGAAACATAGGCATTTTTAGCTTCTTAGCCTTGTAGAGGATAATAAGCTAAAAATGTTATTCATTCAATTCAGCGTTACGACGAAACGAAGACGATGACGATGGCTTCGTTATGACGATGGCCACTGATGTGACGCCGCGAAGCGGCGTGAACATTTTAATTTTAGGTCGTGGAAAACGCATTTTTAATATTGGAACCAGACCGTGAGTGGAGCCAAGCCTCAGGTAACCCCTTTTCCTGGTTGCACATCTCGGTATGATGCAAAATGTTGAAATGAAGGTAATTTTTCATATACATTAGCCTCGGATAGTAAATCCCGATGGCCGGTGGCAGTCTGCGCTCAATAGTACATATGATAATAATAACTGTAGTCTGTATACATACCTATGTACCGAACTGTAACAAACAACTGGTAACGGTGCAAATGGTTTCAAAGTAGCAAGAGGCAGACCGACATTTCCGCGCATAAATGGTCCCTGTGGATCTGGAGGAGCCTGGGGGAGATGGCTTGGGCAGATAGTCCTGGCCTGGTCCCCACTATTAGCTCTTCGGGCCAACAAGTTGGGCACCGCTGGAACAGCTTCCGGTTGCCGAAGTCCGCGTCTTTGCGTTCGCGTCGCCTTTTTCGGAACTCGGCAGACAAGCTAAACATGTAGCCCGCTTTAAAGATAATATTTTATGAAGAGAGTTGGCCCTGGGGCCAGCAATTACCACCAAGGAGAGCCGCTGCAAGACACTTAATGGAATTAATTTTCCAAATTTGTATATGCAATTGCGAAACTTGTGTCATGCCGCGAAGCGGCGCGAAATTTTTCAGTTTTTGACTGAGGCTAGCTTGATTTTGACTGCTGCAATTTTGGGATGCCCAGTACCGTTCTAAAAACGCAAATATAGCATGCATTAAATTTCACGTCTTGGGGGGGGGGGGGGGCAAAACATAGTTTGGCCCCCCCTTAAACAGGCTTGGGGGGGGGGGGGGCATGGCCCCGTTCGCCCCCCCCCCTGGATCCGCCCTTGGTCGTGGGTCTAGTTATTCCTTCGTCGACGACGAAATCATTATTTATGAACGTGTTCATTTTTTCTTTCTTAAAATTTCACAGAACACGGAATTTTATTGTTGTTTTTTATATGCGTTGAGGCTCATATTACAGTTATTTATATATATATATATATATATATATATATATATATATATATATATATATATATATATATATATATATATATATATATATATATATATATATATATATATATATATACATATATATATATATATATATATATATATATATATATATATATATATATATATATATATTTTATTTTGTTTGGGGGGGGGGGGCAAAAGACATGTTGGCCCCCCTTCCAGGCTTTTGGGGGGGGGGGCCATGGCCGGATTGCCCCCCCCCCCCCTGGATCCGCCAGTGTACATGTTCGAAGCTATCGTCCAATATTTATCGAGCACGGTCTCCCTGACGTTACCAGTAGCAACCACGCGCAGTCGTTGGACTGTTATGCAACCCGTAATGCACGTCCCCAACACCCTCACTGACACCCGCTATGGTCTATCTGTCGCCTGCGCGCTCTCACCTGTAGGGAAACTGGGGCGCGGCTCCTTTGTGCGTGCTGATGACCTTCTTCATGGCTGGGATCCGGGGCCGGGGTGACTGTGCGGCGCTGCACTCCTGCTGTACTGCACTCCTGCTCCTGTGCGCTGCACTCCTGCTGTACACGCCGTGGGGCAGTGTGGAGGGACGGCGGAACAGCGGCGTGGTAACCAGAGGACAGCGCGCTCAGCATGGTGGGCTGGTCGGCGTTGGTGAGTTAGTGTATAAACAGACTCCGCCAGGCGCAATCTGGTGCGTCCCAACGTGCAGATGTCAGATAGACGCGTCTGGGGACGGCCGGTTCGCAAACAGACGAACGTATTCAAGACATCTTCCGTTAAAAAATACAGATCAACACAATTTCGGGACATTATCCGTGCGCAATATTGATAGAAGAAGTCGCCGTACTAAGCATATTCATTCCATAACCATCGTACTAAAAGCTGGCGTTCGTCGTTTTGAACAAGTTTGGAGCCACAATGCCTTGGACGTTAGTATGGCATAAGATAATAAATTTACCGTCATGGAAATCATGGCAGTGAGACCAAAACCCAAAGTGTGAAATCTCAATATCATATAGATGATCTCGGACGCTGAGTTTCTCATCGTTAAACACGGTGATCAGTTGGCATGCCGAGAAATAATTTTAAAAAATCCTGCCTAGCTTGTGCCGTGCCTTCTCTACAGGAAAATGTACCAGAGCTGGACTGCGTACCATAATAATTGTGTTAGTAATTGCCAGTTGAGTCGTGACTTGTTGATGGCGTTGAATGTTGATATACGACTTCGGTATCCCCCCGCACTGGTATACCCAGCACAGTGAAACGTCTTTTGGAACTAGATGACCGCATCAATACTATCAAACCCATGCATTATTGAACGGTTGATAGGGAAACCCAGACATTTAACTGACTTACGAATCACCCGCATGCATTGTAAGCATATGATAGTGTGAAAACATTTGTCGAGGCTGTCCAGAGGCGTGAAATGTGGGAAAAGTTCCCATATGTGGACGCACAGATGCACAGCCATCAGAGCCCTGTTTTGCTGAGACATGACTTCCACTCCAAAGGACTAAAAGTCCAAGGGCGGATCCAGAATGGGTGGTTTGGGTCAGTTGGGGGGGGGGGGGTCAAATCCCAAAAAGTATCACACAATTCTGAAAACTCATCGGATTTCGCTTGTTGTGCATCGATAACTGATATAACCCGCTATTTACGGGGGGGGGCGTTTAACGCCCCTCCTGATGAATTTTCGTAATAGCTCAAAAACCAATAGCGCTATCAACGTGAAACTTCGGGTACCTCCTTCTGAATCATGTGTACGTCTTCTGTGAAAAAGGCAATTTCGTGAAAAATTCCTATTTATATCGAATTTTGTGACGTCACTACACACGAGTTTTACACCAAAATCCCCTAAAATGTAACAGACCGTACAAATGCCATATTTATCTAAAAATGCAATCTAAAAACGTCAAAAGATGGTAAATAGCAAGTGCTACAACATGGCTATCTCGAAACTTCGACATTTTTGGTTTTTGACCACCAAAAATTCAAAAAAAGTGTTTTGTTTGTTTGTTTGTTTGGGGGGGGGAAGGGAAATTACCGCAAAATCAAATTGTTCAAATATATTTTTTAAAAAGCCGGAATATATGTCAGAGAACCATATATGCAGGAACATACCATACACAATTTCAGAATTATATCACCATTTTGGACTGACTTATGGCATCTAAAGTATAGGTAACTCATGACGTCACATTTAAAAATTGCGTTTGTTGGCTTTTGTTGACTAGGTGCAGACAAATAAATGGCACCACTGTATTTCTGAGACAAAACTTCTCTACCAACATGCCTTTTTTTAGATTTATCAATTAAAAATTCTGACCTTCGGTGACCTGAACTTGACCTGAAAATTTACTTCACGTAAATGAAGTCAGGTGGTAAAATGACTATCACTATCAAATTATACGTTGAAATAACTCATAAAACATGTGTTGCCCGACTTCCGTAAATATTTTGAGCATAGTGACCTTTATTGACCTGACCTTGACCTTGGCCAACAATCTCACTTTAGCTCATGCGTGATGTGTATCATACCTTTGGCAGCACTTTGGGTGAAACTGGTCGCAATCGAAGGCTTTGAGTGGAAAGTATGGCCCATAAATTTAAATACGCCTATTTTGACCTTTGACCTGACCGTGACCTGACATTTGACCTCACTTTTACATTTTTGAGCATGCTTTAGATTCTTCTCCTTGACATATTTCGATTGCCGCCTTGCGCGTCTTGCTGCGATTATTGGTTCGGAAGATAACAGGGGGCGTTTAACCCCCGCCCCCCCCCCCCCCCACCCCACCCCCACCCCCAGTCAATGACGTTCTGCTGAGGATCCAGTCAATGCCGGGTTAAAACAAACTTTCCGTAGTCAAAGTTGCTTAGATTTTATGTTATCTCAGGAATGTGTCAAATTTGCGCCGATTTCAGGTGGTTTGGGGGGATGCCCCCCCCCCCCCCACCCCCCCCCCTCCAACCCCTCCCTCTCTGGATCCACATGTAAAAGTCAAATGTACCCTTCGTTGACATCAAAACCAGTTGTGGCGTGCTCGTTGCTCATTAGACCAACCAGGGCCTCCTGTAATATATTTTAACTGGGCAGGGGGGGGGGGGGCGGGGATACATATTTTTCGATGATGGGCAGAGCCGCAGCCATCTCCCAAATCATGCTGTATTTTCGAGTTTCATTATAGTACCATATGTGTCACGAACAGAACAATAATTGTATGTAACATGATGTAGGTATTACACAAATTATATTTGATTTTAGGTCATATAGAGAAATGTGGATAACAGCAGATGGGCGCGGAATGCCTTAACCCGCGCGGCGCTGGGGGGGGGGGGGGGTAAATTGTACACCCCTCCAGGATTATATCAGTAACTTGAAAACTATGGCAGATATCAGTGCAGATATCAGTGCAAAGTGCAACGTCTGGTACCTTATGCTGCATGCATTATACCTCTGCTGTCAAAATTTCATTAAAATTGGTGCAGTAGTTTGGGAGATAGTTACGCTTTAGTGACGTCATGTCATGTTATTTTTGGCGGAAAAACGTTAAATGTTTGAAAAATCGTAGAAAATAGAGTTTTAAAGAACATTGCAAATCAAAAAGCGTAAAAAGGACGTTAATTACTTTCTCTTCAAAATTGCTATTTCAAATTGTCGAAATTTTGAGCATTTGACCCCACCCCAAAACAACTTTTTTTTCCTCTCACAAAATCAAAATTTGCAAATATATTAAAAAAACGGAATATATATTGGAGAACCAAGTAGGAATGATACCCACACCAAATTTCAAAGCAATATCTTTATTTTTTTTACTGGCTTATGGCTCCCTAAGTATGAGTAACTCATGACGTCATTTTTGAAATTGCTTTTTATGACTTTTAATGACCAGATACAGACCAATAAATGCCACCACTGTATTTCTGAGACAAAACTAGTCTTGAAACATGCTTTTTTATTTACATTTATCATTTTCAAATTGTTACCTTCTGCGACCTGACCTTGACCACTTGACTTGACCTTGAGGGCCATTATATGGGGTGAGCGTGTGAAAATGGCTACTGCTATGGATTATACGCGTAAAATAACCCATAAAACATGTGTCGCATGACTTTCGTAGACCTCTTGGCAATATAGTGACCTTTTGAGACCTGAACTTGACCTTGACCTTTACTTACAATTTCACTTTCGGTAATGTGGTAGATGTATCATACTTTGAGAGCTTTTGGTGCGATAATAGTCGTAATATAAGGTTTTGAATGGAAAATATGGCCTATCAATTCAAATAACTCTATTTGACATTTTGAACTTTGACGATCAGGCGCATGCGTATGTTTTAATTAAGATTGCCGTTTCCGATATATTTGCGTGATGTTTTCTCCTCTCACTCATACAATGTTATCGGCATATTTTCACGTGATTCAACAAATGGCGTAAGTGCCCGATGCACAAAACTTAAAGGGACTATCCCACCTTAAGATTTGAGTTCAGATAGCCATTGTGATGGCTTGGCATTGAAATTAAGTATGGTATCAGTTAAAACCACCACAATGATCTAATCAAAAAGATATTAGAGTTTGATTTTGACATCTGTTAACAAAATCAGACCCATGTGTATTTGAATAGGGCCTCTAAACCGACAGCGTCATCTCTCTTTACCCGACTGGTAATGATAGTCGACTTGTTTTAAAGTGAACCTTGGAGATATTTGCTAATTGCTACGTTTCAATGGTTTGGTAATTGGTTTGTTTTGTATTTGAAGCGCCAGAATTGGTTCGAAATAATTGTGCCCATACTTTGGCAGCGTAAAGGATTTATGTGTAGCTCTCTAGAGCTCAATATGACGTCATGAACCCAAATATTAAAACTTAACTTTTTATGAAATTGAGCACTGTTTCCGAGATACAAATGTCATAATCGTGTTCGGCAGCAATTACTTCATATTTTACATCACAAGCGCCGTACATT
This sequence comes from Chirona hameri, assembly GCA_036785665.1. Taxonomy (NCBI): domain Eukaryota; kingdom Metazoa; phylum Arthropoda; class Thecostraca; order Balanomorpha; family Balanidae; genus Chirona; species Chirona hameri. The sequence continues at coordinate 15,885 of JAXIVJ010015424.1, read as the reverse complement.
TTACAACTTTTGGGAAGGTGGGCAGTCCCTTTAACCCGCGAGTTACTGGGGTATATTTCATAACGTAACTTACTGACGTTCGTGAAGTTGGCGTCGGATTCGGAATCGAATTCAGCGTCCAGTAGCGATTCGCTTCAAAATGTGGTTACAGGTCAATTGGGGCACGCTGATCACGAAAATAAGATTTAATTTGACATTCAAGGTCATCTTCAAGGTTGTTTTCAAGGTCAAAGGACGGGGCGCCTCAAAACGCACTTAACCCTATTTGTAACAGGGGGGGGGGCGGATTCCGCCCCCCCCCCCTCATGTTTTTCGCAGATATCTCCAGAACGGCTGGGAGCAGACCCATGAAATTTTGGGACTTTTCATAGAATTGAACTCCGCATTTGGAGTCAAAATTTTGAGTTCTTAACTTGAACAGAGGCGGTTTCAGGGCACAGTTTTGGGTGGGTTCGGAGGCGACATTTGGCGAAAATACGGAAATGCGATCTTCACGGTTTCTTCCTAACTGCATCAAGTATGAAGGAGTTACATCGGCTTACCGTGATTGCAACAAGTGCAAATTAGATAATGTTAATGAAATATCATACAAAATTGCATGGCAGAGGCGGTTTCAGGGGCTTGAAAAGGGGGGGGGGGAGTTTCCAGGAAGTATTCAATGCTTGGCGGGAAGCCAATAGAGCAATGTAAGGGGCATTTATAGCTATCAAGATGTAAAAGATAGCTTCTGCTTCCATTATTTGCATAATTTATTACATATAGAGTTTCAGGGGCGTGTTCAGGAACATGAAAAGGGGGGTGACTGGCATGGTGATGACGATATGCCAGCGATAACGGCGCAATATACGTTTAGCTTATAATAATATATGCACATATGAGACCAGAAAAGGGAATAAAGTCATTTTTGCAGAGGCGCGCTCAGGAATGGAAGAAAGGGGGTCATATTATTGCAAGGAAACTAAGAGGCATGGGCGTACAATGACATAACATACTGCAGTTTTCGGATGAAACACGCACCACAGGCTACTCTAAGAACGATTATAAGATAATAGGCGAGTCCAGGTAGGGTAAAAAGGGGGGTAAGCAATGTTAATTGAAGTTGTAAGTGAAATAGTCACTGTTGACTAGTTAGTATCATAATAGCGGATAATATACTTATCAAAAGGTCTTGCGCCGCCCTAGTTTGGATCCTGGATACGCCTATGATGAAGTACAACATGCAAAAAGGAACTATCTATGATCAGTAACATATTTATAGTGCTGGGTAGCAACTTGTCTGCGGTTAATATTTTTCCCAATTTTACCCCCCTTTTTCACTAACCTGGTACCGCCTATGGCAAAAATATGATTTATAACTGTTTTTCTAATGTCTCAATCACATACCATTTCATTTATCAAAAAAACAACATCAAAAAATGGTTTTATTACGCGTTTACTTCACTCCCATATTGAGTGACCTGCACACGCCTATGATTTTTGAATTTTCAAACGTCACCGTCATATATCAATTTCCAATTCAATCTCTATCGATTCCTATTAGTTGTGTTAAAATCGGTCGATAAACATGAAAGCTATGTTGGATCAAAAACACCACTAAAATTTGTAGTTTTTGCCCCCCTGTTGCCCCCCTATCCCAAATTTATATTTTTTGTATTATTTATAAATGTAGATCGTGTTGAGGGGAACCAAACACCGTTTCATTTTTTTAAAATCGGACGGGTAGATCTCGAGATCTCCGGGGGGGGGGGGGCGGAATCCGCCCCCCCCCCCCCTGTTAAAAATAGGGGTAGCCAGGAGCCTGTTACAAATAGGGTTAAGGGTTACTCCAATGGCAAAAATAATGGTCTCAGTCGATTCCCCGGGTCCATATCTAACCTACGCATCGCCAACCTCACGCGTGCCTTATATCCTTGAGACCATAAAAGGTTATCACAGGACGGGGCGCCTCAAAACGCCCTTAAGGGTTGCTCCAATCGCGAAAATAATAGTATCAGTCGATTCCTCGGGTCCATATCTAACCTCCGCATCGGTAATCTCACGCGTGCCTCATATACTTGAGTCCATACAAGGTTCTCAAAGGGTGGGGCGCCCTTAAGGATTGCTTCGCTTCACAATATGGTTACAGGTCAATTGGGGCACGCTGATCACGAAAACAACATTCATTTTGACATTCAAATTTATCTTCAAGGTTGTTTTCAAGGTCAAAGTACGGTGCGCCTCAAAACGCCCTTAAGGGTTGCACCAATGGAAAAAATAATGGTCTCAGTTGATTCCCCGGGTCCATATCTAACCTCCGCATTGGTAACCTTACGCGTGCCTTATATCCTTGAGACCATAAAAGGTTCTCAAAGGACGGGGCGCCTCAAAACGCCCTTAACGGTTGCTCCAGTCGCGAAAACAATGATCTCAGTCGATTCCTCAGGTCCATATCTAACCTCCGCATTGGCATTCTCACGCGTACCTCATATCCTTGAGACCATAACAAGTTATCAAAGGACGGAGCGCCTCAAATCGCGAAAATAATGGTCCCAGTCGATTCCTCAGGTCCATATCTAACCTCCGCATCGGCAACCTCATGCGTGTCTTATATACTTGAGACCATAAAATATTCTCAAAATGCAGGGCGCCCTTAAAGGGAAATAATGACCTTTTTCCACAAAAATGGAGTTAGCACTTGAAATCGCCAGACGAGACCAAAATATATTGTAAATTCATCACATTTTGCATGAAAACTTTCCTACCGAAAGATATTTCAAGTTAAAGTTGATAAGCGTTCCACACTTTTAACGACCGGTACTTGCAAGTACTTTTGGTCCTCATCAAACTGCGGGCTTTTCCCGTATTGTTTTTTTACGCAATGGAGTGGAAAATATATTGTGCGTTCTGCTTGTTGTGATTATATGCCCGGCGATCTTCTAAAACTAACAGCGATTGGAAAAAGTGGCAATAAAATCGGAAGCTCATCGATGCACATCAACGGCGGCATAGTTAGTGGTTGCGACCCTCAATTTTTGAAAATAAATTCATTTGTTTTCAACATTAGGAGTATTGTATAATTTGTCTGTGGCTGTATATAACACTATGCTTTATATTATCATGAAAAATCATAATTTTTCCCCAAAAAACTAACAAACAATAACACAAAACTGGCAATTAAATCGGAAGCTCATCGATGCACATCGACGGCGACCTATTTAGCGTCGGCGATTTGTTTACAAAGCATTGTCATGCTTCTCGGCGCACTTAACCATTGTGGCGAGTTGTTGCTAGTAGCGCTTTCGTTCTCCATGGCAACCAGGCGTGAGCCAATGAAAAGCCAGAACGTATTCCCTTTCTGACTTTTGATTGGCTGACGTCTGGTTGCCATGGAGAACGAAAGCGCTACTAGCGTGTGTCCGAGCAGCGCTCAGCTTGATCGGAAATGTCACAGAGCCTCCAAAAATGCCGCAATCGATGTAAACAATGGTAGGGAAGGGCGAATTTGTCAATGACCTTCATGAAGTACACAAGGTACTTGTTTTGTATTTTTCCAAAAACTTACAACTTCGAATTTGGGAATAATTTTATTTAATTCTTAAATTTAAATAAAATAATTTTAAAACCATAGCGGTAGCCTAAGAAATTGTTGCTAACAAAATCAAAAGGTCATTATTTCCCTGTAAAGGAAATAGTTCACCTTCAACATGGGTTTTGAACTGAAATAGCAGTTTTGTAGCCCGTGTTGAGAAATCCTTATCTGCAACTTTTCTTGGCTGAAAAGACTCTCCGGCCGAAGATATTTGACTTTTTGACGAAGGAATGCGGCGCATATATGATGTACCGTACCGTCTGAAAGTGCCAGCACTGCCAGGGAGCATGCGCAGACCAATAATGCACACCATAACATTAATAATTTACAACCTTCTGTCCTGAATTGGCGCGATGTAGGTTTTTTGCATTCGGTGCTTCGTGGCCGCCTTGACTGTGGACATCTAGTGTCAATGTTTCACCTGTCTGTTCCCACTCGACGCACGAGACACACTGGATTGTTTCGTGTGCCGGGTGGTAGGGTGAATTCGGTACGGAACAGCTTTGTATCGCGGCTACCAGCGACCTGTAACAGATTTATCCAGGAAATGCCAGAGACCGATTTATTTTGTTCAACTGCTTTTAAGTCGCAAGCTTTTAAGTTTGCATGCTGTGAAGGCAGTTATTGATTCCCATTGGCGGGGCAGCGGTGCTGACTTTTTAGTCCCTTGCCCTACTTTTGCGTAGGGTAGCGGGATTCACTTATTTATTGTCATTGTCATCATGTCTTAGGTATGAATGCGTGAATGTATGAGGATGCGTGTGTTGTGTGTTTTGACTACAGCCGTAAGTGGGCTTCGGCCTGTGGTTGTTTTATAACTAATAAACGAAATAAACGAATAATTTACAACCTTCTGTCCTGAATTGGCGCGATGTAGGACCATTTTTGAAAAGAAAAAAGAAACTGTATTACAAAATATAATAAAATCGTGTTCTGAAAAATGTTCCGAAGGTGAACTATTTCCTTTAAGGGTTGCTTCGCTTCACAATGTAGTTACAGGTCAAATGGGGCACGCTGATCACGAAAATAACATTCATTTTGACATTAAAGGAAATAGTTCACCTTCGGATTTTTTTTCAGAACACGATTTTATTATATTTTGTAATACAGTTTCTTTTTTTCTTTTCAAAAATGGTCCTACATCGCGCCAATTCAGGACAAAAGGTCGTAAATTATTAATGTTATGGCCTGCGTTATTGGTCTGCGCATGCTCAGACCAGTGCTGGCACTCTCAGACGGTACGGTATATCATATATGCGCCGCATTCCTTCGCCAAAAAGTCAAATATCTTCGGCTGGAGAGTCTTTTCAGCCAAGAAAAGTTGCAGATAAGGATTTCTCAACACGGGCTACAAAACTGCTATTTCAGTTCAAAATCCCATGTTGAAGGTGAACTATTTCCTTTAAAATTCATCTTCAGGGTCGTTTTCAATGTCAAAGGACGAGGCATCTCAAAACGCCCTTAATGGTTGCTTCAATGGTGAAAATAATGGTCTCAGTCGATTTCCCGGGTCCATATCTAACCTCCGCATTGGCAACCTCACGCGTGCCTTATATCCTTGAGACCATACAAGGTTATCAAAGGACGGGACGCCTCAAAACGTTCTTAAGGGTTGCTCCAATCGCAAAAATAATAGTCTCACTCGATTCCTCGGGTCCATATCTAACCTCCGCATCGGCAACCTCACGCGTTCCTCATATACTTGAGACCATACAAGGTTCTCAAAGGGCGGGGCGCCCTTAAGGGTTGTTTAGCTTCACAATGTGGCTACAGGTCAATTGGGGCACGCTGATCACGAAAATAACATTTATTTGGATATCAAAATTCATCTTCAAGGTCATTTTAAAGGTCAAAGGACAAAGGGCGCCTCAAAACGCCCTTAAGGGTTGCTCCAATGCCGAAAATAATGGTCTCAGTCGATTCCTCGGGTCAATATCTAACCTCCGCATCGGCATCCTCATGCGTGCCTTATATACTTGAGACCATAAAAGGTTATCAAAGGACGGGGCGCCTCAAAACGCCCTTAAAGGTTGCTCCAATCGCAAAAATAATGGTCTCAGTCGATTTCCTGGGTCCATATCTAACCTCCGCATCGGCAAACTCACGCGTACCTGATATACTTGAGACCATAAAAGGTCCTCAAAGGACGGGGCGCCTCAAAACGCCCTTAAAGGTTGCTCCAATGGCACAAGTAATGATCTCAGTAGATTCCCCGGGTCCATATCTAACCTACGCATCGCCAACCTCACGCGTGCCTCATATTCTTGAGACCATAAAAGGTTATCACAGGACGGGGCGCCTCAAAACGCCCTTAACCCGCAAGTTACTGGGGGGGGGGGGGGGCTATTGTTTGCCCCCCTCCCGTTATTTTGCAATAACTCCTAAACGAACACCCGTATCGTCACCAAACTTGCAGTAACTTCTCTCACATCAATTCTACACATGTTGGCAAAATTAAAAATATAAGGCTATGATAGGTCAACCGGGAATGACGTCAGAGTGACGTCATGTTCTTCGGTTTTTGTTGCAAAATAATTGTTTGCGGAAAACGCTGTCAAAGGTACGATATTTAAGATAAACTAAATTGTATTAAATCAAATTACTGACAATAGACCGGGCTATCAAACTGCTATCTCGGATTTTTGAGTTTTTTGAAATTCAAAATTTTGAGAAATCCAAAGACATTTTTTTTAAACAAAATTTTCAAGAAAAAATCAGAATTATCCAAAAACCGGAATATATGTGATCGAGACGTATGCGGTGAATACGTATACCAAATTTAAAGTCGATATCTTTACAAATGACCGAGTTATGACCTTTGAATGACAAAAATCGACCACTTCTCAAAGCATTACTATGACAGAAAACGCATTTCCATTTTTGCTTTTTACTTCTATTTATATGGAACAAACAATGTTCTAAGGTCATTTTTCGCGTTCTAGACGAAAAACAAACCCATAAACATGTGTTACAACGCCTAATGACCGTAATCTCCAGTTTGACCTCGTGACCTCGGATGACCTTGACCTGACCCAAGGTCATAAACAGCTTAGAAAGGTACTTAGAAGTGTCAGACACACGAATCATACCGATTTATCAACGGCTTATGCGTTTAATATCGCAATTTTGCGCGACAATTCCATCCATAGAGACCTTTTGACACGGTCAAACATTGTGTACTTGACCTGACCTGTGACGTCATCGGTGACCCCGAAGTCAACAATATTATGTTTCCCTCGATAAATTTCCCAGGGCTATCGAATGCCGTTTGAATTATTTTTACATTCGGTCCAGTAGTTCCGGAGATCAGAGGGGGGGGGGGGGGTGGGGGCAAAAAATAGCCCCCCCCCCCCCCCAGTAAGTCGCGTTATGAAATATACCCCAGCAACTCGCGGGTTAATGGTTGCTTCAATCGCGAAAATAATGATCTCAGTCGATTTCTCGGGTCCATATCTAACCTCCGCATTGGCAACCTCACGCGTGCCTCATATACTTGAGACCATACAAGGTTCTCAAAGGGCAGGGCGCCCTTAAGGGTTGCTTCGCTTCACAATGTGGTTACAGGTCATTTGGGTCACGCTGATCACGAAAATAACATTCATTTTGACATTAAAATTAATCTTCATGGTCGTTTTCAAGGTCATAGGACGTGGCGCCTCAAAACGCCCTTAATGGGTGCTTCAATGGTGAAAATAATGGCCCGTCCGCCCCGTACTTTGAGCACCTTTTATGGTCTCAAGGATATAAGGCACGCATGTGGTTAGATAATGCGGCGATAGCCAATGCGGAGGTTAGATATGGGCACGGGGAATCGACTGAGACTATTATTTTCGCCATTGGAGCAACCCTTAAGGGCGTTTTGAGGCGCCCGTCCTTTGACCTTAAAAACGACCTTGAAGATGACCTTGAATGTCAAAATAAATTTTATTTTTGTGATCAGCGTGCCCCAATTGACCTGTAACCATATTGTGAAGCGAAGCAACCCTTAAGGGCGCCCCGTCCTTTGAGAACCTTATATGGTCTGAACTATATGAGGCACGCGTGTGGTTGTCGATGCGGAGGTTAGATATGGACCCGAGGAATCGACTGAGACCAATATTTTTGCGATTGAAGCAACCCTTAAGGGCGTTTTGAGGCGCCCCGTCCTTTGATAACCTTTTATGGTCTCAAGGATATGAGGCACGCGTGAGGTTGCCAATGCCGAGGTTAGATATGGACCCTATGAATCGACTGAGACTATTATTTTCGCGATTAGAGCAACCCCTAAGGGCGTTTTGAGGCGCCCCGTCCTTTGATAACCTTTTATGGTCTCAAGGATATCAGGCACGCGTGAGGTTGCCAATGCGGAGGTTAGATATGGACCTGAGGAATCGACTGAGACCATTGTTTTCGCGATTGGAGTAACCGTTAAGGGCGTTTGAGGCGCCCCGTCCTTTCATAACCTTGTATGGTCTCAATGATTAAGGCACGCGTGAGGTTGCCAATGCGGAGGTTAGATATGGACCCGGGGAATCGACTGCGACCATTATTTTCGCCATTGGAGCAACCCTTAAGGGCGTTTTGAGGCGCCCCGTCCTTTGACCTTGAAAACGACCTTGAAGATGACATTGACTGTCGAAATAAATGTTATTTTCGTGATCAGCGTGCCCCAATTGACCTGTAACTACATTGTGAAGCGAAGCAACCCTTAAGGGCGCCCGCCCTTTGAGAACCTTGTATGGTCTTAAGAATATGAGGGACGCGTGAGGTTGCCGATGCGGAGGTTAGATATGAGCCCGAGGAATCGACTGAGACCATTATTTTTGCGATCGGAGCAACCCTTAAGGGCGTTTTGACGCGCCCCGTCCTGTGATAACCTTGTATGGTCTCAAGGATATGAGGTACGCGTGAGGCTGGCAATGCGTAGGTTAGATATGGACTCGAGGAATCTACTGAGATCATTATTTGTGCCATTGGAGTAACCTTTAAGGGCTATTTGAGGCGCCCCGTCCTTTGAGAACCTTGTATGGTCTCAAGTATATGAGGCACGCGTGAGGTTGCCGATGCGGAGGTTAGATATGGAGCTGAAGAATCGACTGAGACCATTATTTTTGCGATTGGAGCAACCCTTAAGGGCGTTTTGAGGCACCCCGTCCTTTGAGAAGCTTTTATGGTCTCAAGCGTATGAGGCACGCGTGAAGTTACCAATGCGGAGGTTATATATGGACCCGAGGAATCGACTGGGACCATTATTTTCGCGATTAGAGCAACCCTTAACCCGCGAGTTACTGGGGGAGGGCTATTTTTTGCCCCCCCCCCCGTTATTTTGCAATAACTCTTAAACTAACATCGGTATCGTCACCAAACTTTCAGTACCTTCTCTCACATCAATTCTACACATGTTGGCAAAAGGAAAAATATGAGGTTATGATAGGTCAACCGGGAATGACGTCAGAGTGACGTCATGTTCTTCGGTATTGGTTGCAAAATAATGGTTTTCGGAAAACGCTGTCAAAGGTACGATGTTTTAGATAAACTAAATTGCCTTAAATCAAATTACTATCAACAGACCGGGCTATCAAACCGCTATCTCAGAATTTTGAGGGTTTTTTTATTCAAAATTTTGAGAAATCCAAGTACATTTTTTTTGTTTTTACAAAATTTTCAAGACAAAATCAGAACTATCAAAAATCCGGGATATATGTGATCGATACGTGTGCGGTGAATATGTGTACCAAATTTGAAGTCGATATCTTCAAAAATGACTGAGTTATGACCTTTAAATTACAAAAAAATCGACCACCTCTCACAGCATTACTATGCATAGAAAACGCATTTCCATTTTTGCTTTTTACTTCTATTTATATGGAACAAACAATGTTTTAAGATCATTTTACGCGTTCTAGACGATAAACAAACCCATACACATGTGTTACAACGCCTAATGACCGTAATCTGCAGTTTGACCTCGTGACCTCTGATGACCTTGACCTGACCCAAGGTCATAAACAGCTTAGAGAGGTACTTAGAAGTGTCAGACACACGAATCATACCGATTTATCGACAGCTTATGCGTTTAATATCGCAATTTTGCGCGACAATTCCATCCATCGAGACCTTTTGACACGGTCAAAAATTTGTACTTGACCTGACCTGTGACGTTATCGGTGACCCCGAGGTCAACAATATTATGTTTCCTTCGATAAATTTCCCAGGGCTATCGAATGCCGTTTGAATGTTTACATTCGGTCCAGTAGTTACGGAGATCCGAGGGGAGGAGGGCAAAAAATAGCCCCCCCCCCCAGTAAGTCGCGCTATGAAATACACCCCAGTAACTCGAGAAGTTGGTGATGTGTAGGTTACATATGGACCCGGGGAATCTACTGATTTCATTATTTGTGCCATTGGAGCAACCTTTAAGGGCGTTTTGAAGCGCTCGTCCTCTGAGAACCTTTTATGGTCTCAAGTATATAAGGTACGCGTAAGTTTGCCAATGCGGAGGTTAGATATGGACCCGAGGAATAGACTGAGACCATTATTTTTGCGATTGGAGCAACCCTTAAGGGCGTTTTGAGGCGCCCCGTCCTTTGATAACCTTTTATGGTCTCAATTATATGAGGAACGCGTGACTTTGCCAACGCAGAAGTTAGATTGGACCCGAGGAATCGACTGAGACCATTATTTTCGCGATTGAAGCAACCCTTAAGGGCGTTTTGAGGCGCCCCGTCCTTTGAGAACCTTTTATGGTTTCAAGTATATGAGGAAAGCGTCAGGTTGCCAATGCGGAGGTTAGATATGGACCCGAGGAATCGACTGAGACCATTGTTTTCGCGATTGGAGCAACCGTTAAGGGCGTTTTGAGGCGAACCGTCCTTTGAGAACCTCTTATGGTCTCAAGGATATCAGGCACGCGTGAGGTTGCCAATGCGGAGGTTAGATATGCACCTGAGGAATCGACTGAGACCATTGTTTTCGCGATTGGAGCAACCGTTAAGGGCGTTTTGAGGCACCCCGTCCTTTTACCTTGAAAACGACATTGAAGATGACCTTGAATGTCAAAATAAATGTTATTTTCGTGATCAGCGTGCCCCAATTGACATGTAACCACATTTTGAAGCGAATCGCTACTCGACGCTGAATTCAAATCCGAATCCGACGCTAACTTCACGGACATGACTTACTGGGGGGGGGGGGGGGGGGCTATTTTTGGCCCCCTCGGATCTCCGGAACTACTGGAATTTATCGAAGGAAACATAATATTGTTGACCTCGGGGTCACCAATGACGTCACAGGTCAGGTCAAGTACAAAATGTTTGACCTTGTCAAAAGGTCTCGATGGATGGAATTGTCGCGCAAAATTGCGATATTAAACGCATAAGCTGTCGATAAATCGGTATGATTCGTGTGTCTGACACTTCTAAGTACCTTTCTAAGCTGTTTATGACCTTGGGTCAGGTCAAGGTCATCCGAAGTCACGAGGTCAAACTGCAGATTACGGTCATGAGGCGTTGTAACACATGTTTATGGGGTTGTTTTTTGTCTAGAACGCTAAAAATGACCTTAGAACATTGTTTGTTCCATATAAATAGAAGTCAAATGCAAAAATGGAAATGCGTTTTTTATGCATAGAGCGTTTTTTATGCATTTATGCTGTGAGAGGTGGTCGATTTTTGTCATTTAACATAACTCATTAGGACATAACTCAGTCATTTTTGAAGATATCGACTTCAAATTTAGTACACATATTCACCGCACACGTCTCAATCACATATATTCCGTTGTTTTATATTTCTGATTTTTTTCTTAAATTTTTGTAAAAACAAAACAAAAATGTATTTGGATTTCTCACAAATTTGAATTAAAAAAAATAAAAAATCCGAGATAGCAGTTTGATAGCCCGGTCCATTGTAAATAATTTGATTTAAGACAATTGAGTTTATCTCAAACATCGTGTTTTTGACAGCGTTTTCCGCAAACCATTATTTTGTAACAAAAACCGAAGAACATGACGTCACTCTGACGTAATTCCCGGTTGACCTATCATAGCCTCATATTTTTCCTTATGCCACAATGTGTAGAATTGATGTGAGAGAAGGTACTGCAAGTTTGGTGATGATACCGGCGTTCGTTTAGGAGTTATTGCAAAATAACGGGAGGGGGGAAAAATAGCCCCCCAATAAGTCGCGGGTTAAGCTTTTTGATATTATAACTAGCACGTTATCTGGCAACCAGAGTCCCAGCTTGGAGCGGAGTGACGCACTGACGCATACACTCACTGATTCGACGATCTACGGCTTAAGTCGTATTCAGGACCTGTCATGCGGCCCGTCGTTCATCGATACTGCAGCTCTATTCGCTGAAAACCCAGCTGATGTTATGACAGCTGGCGCCGGCGGCCGTCTGTGGTGTCACATGTCATCACGGCACAGCCATAGTTATCTCGCCGCACCGTCCCGAACAGCCTGCCAACAGCCGCCCCTCCCCGGCACCGCCCCGCCAACACCATCCGTGACGCCACACGGGCACATGACCTATCACAGAGGCCGGCCCAGCTGCCCCGCCAAGTCGGGCGTCAATGGTGCAATCTCAAATGCTGTTACCGTTTCACAAACCACCGCCGCACGTCACAAATATCGGCTCGCCTTTGGAAGCCATTCGAAGAGGGCGTAGCCCCCCAACCCCCACCACGGTGCCTTGATCCGCCCCTGGCTCAAAGATGCCTGTTGGCAGTTGGCAGTCCTGTCCTTGAGCGGAGGGGGCTCGCCTGTCCGGCAGCTGTGGATAGGCCGAGCGTTGTTTAGGCTAGCGGCGCGTGGCCTGGTGAACGTGTGGCGCGTCCGGCGGTTCTCGGCCCTTTCTGTCGGTGTCCGTCCAGCCGTCCGTCCGTCGCCGTCTGCTCCTGCGCGGCTGTTCAGGGAGAGCGATCTCCAGTCCCGCCGCAGTCGACCCGGTCCAGCTGCAGCAGACCATAGGTGGCCAAGTGTCCCGCGCAGGCCGTCTCGTCATGAAGCGTATCATCCATACCGACAAGGCGCCGGCCGCCATCGGGCCCTACAGGTAAGGTCGAAAATGATCGCTCATTCTGAATTATAATCGGTATTAATAGTTTCGATGTGAAGTGTGTAATAACGCTTGACGTATGAAGCTTCACCAGGTTTACGCGCAGTACAGCTCATCAATGTCCTCTCTCATGATACGGTGGACTGGTGACAGCCCCAGTGGGCGGGACACTAATTGACTCGATCGCTAATAATCGTTACACAGCAACTATGATGTACCTACTAGTGGTGCCAATCGGTAAAATCATTTTCGTAATTCCGAATTTGTCCGAAGACCGATTCGGTTTTCGGACGGACATACAAATATTTCTTTGGACATTTTCGGACATCCAATGCCCAAGGATGGCTTGTCGCGAAAATCACGTAGTTACCTTTTTATTAAACGAATGATACACTGGATATTTTACATTCCATGTCATACACTTTTTTCGGCTTTCGGACAAATTTCGGTCAAAAAATGATTTTCGGACAGCTGACCATGGTCTTGGACATTGGTCGGACATTGGACAAATATTTTCTGAAACTGGCACCACTAGTACCCAGGGTAATAGCTAGTACCTACCCATAACCCAGGTGCTCCATGTGGTGTCCAGCTGTGGCGGGGACGGGATCTCGTCGGTCGACATAGATAGCCTGCAGAGTGTAGAACCGTGCTCGAGATGCGCTAGGCCGATAATAATTCAACCAAACGCAATGTGGAATGTATGGCTGTGGAGTGTGGCGTGCGTGAATTATTTTGTTTTCTACCCGATATGTTTGTTTTTTACAAGCTCTATATTTTAGAGCGCGTTTGCCCACAAATCTTCCGACCCGCTCGATGCGCTGTTAACCAGCCACTGCCTGATGCCTCTTGACCCGGTATTTATTGTCGCTGACCTTCCCTGACGGCTGACCTCTGGGTCCTACAGTCAGGCGGTGCTGGTGGACCGGACTCTGTACGTCTCCGGCCAGCTGGGGATGGACGCCGGTACCGGTCAGCTGCAGGAGGGGGTGGAGGCTCAGACCCGGCGGGCTCTGGAGAACATGGGACACATTCTGGAGGCGGCCGGCATGACGCACGGCGACGGTAGGCACCTGCTGCATCTCACCCAATACCAGCTCCGACCGAGTCCCTTTCGTCTACAAGGACCTTCCTTCCAATGTCATGACCTTCCTTCCAATGTCATGACCTACCTTCCAATGTCAACGAGTCAGTCTTAGTCTTATTGTTCGTGTTTTTCCGCTCGCGTAATATCGTTGTCCGAGTTGCCGTTATGACTCTCAATCTCTGGTGAGCAAAGCGGACGGTCATTTTGTACGGTAATTAATTGGCACTTCCCTGCTTCCAGTCGTGAAGGCAACCGTTCTTCTCGCTGATATGAATGACTTCACCAAGGTCAACGACGTTTACAAGACATGTAAGTGTTGAACGTTTTCAGTTCCTTCTGTTATATGACATGACCTCATGGTTCTCTTTTAATTGTCATTTACTCTCTGCTGTCTAATTGATTTGTGCCACTTGAAAAGACGACAGGGGTGGGTCCGATGGGTCATTGGGCCCGATGCCCCCTCGAAAGAGCAGTTGAAGACGGCAGCTGAAGACGGACCGAGACCGAGTACTAACGAGTACTATCGTATTCCTCCGATCGAGATGAGATTCGATATATGCCCGAACTTCAGTCACCATATCGTTTTGCTTCAGTTTTCACCGGCGAGTTTCCAGCGAGGGCGGCGTACCAGGTGGCAGCCCTGCCCAAGGTGAGATTTCCACCTAATCACCTCCTGACAGAAACTAGCTGGGAATGTACGTGCGGAATATAGTGTTGTGTAGCAAGCAATGCCGTTCTGTGACTATCTCTATGTTTGTTAGCTCAGCTTTCCCTGACTCAAAATATCTCAGAATGTATGTGGAGCTCACGATTAACCACATTTTGACTTAATTCACGACATTGTCATCGTCTTAAGGAAATTACTGAAAACTCTGGAGGTCTCAGGCTTCAACAGTACACACCACTTTTCACACAATGTAGCTTCATTCATATGATGCCTGATATCACTACTCCCAGTTCGTGTATTTTCATGTGTATTCGTCATCGTCCGCTGAGGGGCTCAGCGTCCAGTTGCGACAGGACATGTCTCTGTAGGATGAATGCGCCGGTCTCCAGTCCCGCTTGACCACAAACTCCAGTCCCTGACGCCTCCTGACGCCTCCTAACGCCCCGCCTCTTCCCTGCTCCACCACAGGGCGGGCAGGTGGAGATCGAGGCAGTGGCCGTCAAGACGACCTAGGAGAGCTGGAGACGGGTCGTCACGGGCGACAGGCCCGGCATACTGTGCAGGTGACGTCAGACTGCAGTGACGTCAGACTGTACGGTCAGGCGAACTACGGTCACGTCATACTGGTCTGCTGAAGGACGCCATACCACTGCGATATTTCGGAGATAGTAGTTTGTAAGTTGTACAATGTCAATGAAGCATTTCCTGAGCTAAATGTATTGGTGATTCGATGATTCAACGTCTCTCAATGTATCAATCTCGAGCAGCACATGTGTGTGCGGGAGGGGACATTGCAGAAACATCGCCACTTGGGATGGGCTGCACTGACCGAGTTACTGTTAGTGCTCAGAGCTCAATCGCTGGACCAGATTGCTTCAGGGTGGTGCAATATATGTGCAATATACAGCGTGGATTTTTAATTTGCTGAATGACAATACACCACACGGTCATACGATATGGTCATACACAGGGCTGCGGAGTCGGAGCCGGTCGGAGTCGGCAGTTTTGGCCGGAGTCGGAGTCACTAAAATATTACCGACTCCGACTCCGGCCCAGAGTCGGAGTCGACTTTTTTGCATTTTGTATTGTATTTTTATATAAATTTATTCCGAATGTTTTTGAATGGATGGATTTCCGAGGTCAGGCCCCGCGCTTGGAAGCATAGCTTGTTGCGCAGGCTCTGACCCCACCACCCGAGCAAGCAATTCCTGGCGTCCGGCAGAATTTAGAAGCGAAAGTTTTACGTGCCTGACATACCTGGACACGGTCCGCCGCGCCCTCTGACGTCACCTGACCTTGCATGCCACCGCTGCCACCGGCCATCCCAGTCAGGGGCAAATAGCGAGCGCCGAAGCGACTCGAACCCGGGCTGCCACTACCGGGTGAGGTCAGAAGTCCGGCGCTCTCCCAACTGAGCTACAGGGGCGGACTAATCGCAATTGGCGATTACTTTGGTCGGTAGAATAGTCGTCGGCCTAGGGACATTAACTTTACATCCCTTTGGAAAGAAAATGAGTGGAAAAT